>JAJONZ010008856.1:0-38932 GCA_029582445.1 Solanum paucissectum
ACTATTATGATTTAATAGATGCATCTATGGTATGATCACATGTGCATTTGTATCAACTTACAAATTGATTTTTTGTAAGGTTGTTTGCTCAAATTGTTGAATTAAGAGCACAGTTCCAAACTATAAAATTATGTTGATAATACTAGTTGGTATAGCAAAAATTGTTTGCCTCCAATTATAGCTAGACCATTGATTATGAGAACAAATCTCTCAAATAAAATTTGATATGAGATGAGTTTATTTAATATGTATGTATCAAGCCAACAAGGTTCTCCCATCACAATTGATTCAGGGTCAGGAACCAAATAATTTCCATCAAAAAATTTGATGTGTGCACATATGATTTTATTGTTCCACCACGCACAAAGATGGATCCCCAAATATGGTTGAGAGTTAATGTTAGATTTCCTAACATTAGGGGGAGATATGTGTAGCAGCTGAAAATTATGTGTGGGGTGAATTATATAGATCCTTGTTAAAAAAATGTGAACTTGAAGTTCAAGAGATAATTCATTTGCAAAATGTTGCAAATAATTTGCCAGATGCATTTGCTGACCCAATATTTTAATTAAGCTGCAAATGCTCCAATAAACAGTCCTTGAAGGACAGAGTCTATGGTACACCCAAAACGTGATAGACCAATCGATTCCAAACGTAAAACTCCTTGAGGAAGGAGAGGGGCAAATTATCAAAATGGTCATGATAATGAAGTAAGTGCTTTGAAAGAGAACTATGACATAACACTTCATAAAACCTTGGCAAATGTTCACGTACCTGAAAATGATGAAAAATGAAGAGATCTCGATAAGTTATGTCGTATTGGAAGCGATATCGAAATGACCGTCGACGGTATCTTTGATACAAAGTAGCACTCAATGCTATAAATAGTTACGAGGATCTTAAATTCGAATCTGTCATATAGTGTAGACAAATAAATGATTGGCACTATTTAAGTATATTTTGTTTCACTTAGAAAAGTGATGTTTTCGATCTTATAGTTCATGGATCAAAATAGAATGTCAGTGTGGTACAAATGAATCATTGTGCGAAAGTATAACAGTAAGATATAAAGTGTGGTTTGTGCCTCGGGTCATAAAGGGTTTTCGCACAAATCCTGACATTATTAAATTGAGATATATTCTCCAGTGGTGGATGCAATGAGACTTGTTTCAGTCTGGCAATAGATGAAATACTTGAATATGTATAATGAATGATTATTATGTCTAACTAGACGATGAAAGTTATATGAAAATCCTTGAAGGATTTAAAAGGTCTTAAACTAATTCCATCGAGTACCCAATGGTTTTGAGTCTACTTAACACAAAGAAAAAATCTTTTTGATCTCATGAAAATGATTTAAATTGTCATGTATTAGTGCAATTGGTGCACTTATAGACCTATTCTAATGTGGAGCACCCAAACAAGAACTACTAGGCTTGGATTACCTACCATCCATTCCCTTAGTAGCTTGCAATGGACAATCCCTCATTTTATGACCACTCTTTCCATACCAAAGCAAACATCTGTACCAGCTAAGCATTTTCCCTAGTGATTCTTGCCACACTTTTGGCAAACAGAAATAGAAGATCCATTACCACCATGTTCTTGAGGCTTAGGTTTAGACACTCTACCCTTGTTGAACTTTAAAGCTGGAACATTAGAAGAACCTTGACTCGAAATTTTTTGCCAGAATTGAGGATGACCATATCAACTAGTCCTAAAATAAGAAAAGTCACCATCACTGGTCCTTGCCCTATGTGCCTCCCTAGACTTCTAATTTAGATTTTCCTCTTTAATTTGTTGGCTATTCACCATTTAACGAGAGATATCCATCATTTTTTTTATCAACATGACAGTATGACACTCCTTGACCATAATTTTGGACACATACTTACTCATCCTTGCCCTAGAGTTGGCATCCAAAGTCGAAGTATACTTATCCAATTGAGTAAACTTCAAAGCATACTCCTTCACACTCATATTTCCTAGATGAAGATTAATGAACTTAAGAAGCTTTACTTCTCTCACCTGAAGAGGAAAGAAACAATCAAGGAAAGCCCATTTGAATTTTTCTGAAGCAAGATGACCCGCATCAATAACCCTCTCTTCCTTCCATTGATAAAACCAAACTTGAGCAACACCTTTGAGTTAGTAAGTGGCCAGTTCTGCCTTCTCTACCATTGACACTCCCATACTTTCCAATATCTTATAAATCTCATCAATAAACTCTTGAGGATCCTCATAGACTTTATACTGATGAAACTCTAGGGATTCATCCTAGTGTAGTCGCTTACCCTTATCACTATCATACCTATATTCGGGTTCACGGTAGCAATGGCCTCTCTATCAGCTTGGGCCATTATATCTTGAGCCAATACATGGAAAATGACTTGGAATTCACCATGAGTCACTTGCATGGCCAAAGGATCAACCAACTCTTGAGAAACCTTGGGCTCCATATTCCTTCTTGCGTTAGCTGTTTGAGGAGGCATACCCTAAAAAGGATCAGACATGAGTCAAGAGAAAGACCTTTATAGAGAAGAACTATATGGCACAATTTTACAGTAGTGAAGGAAGTGAAATTTCCTAAATACCTTATAGCATCTTATTCATAAATGTGGCGCACTTCACATTTATGAACAAGACTTATTCGATGCGGCTTGTCAGACATCCTGGAACCTTTTCTAAGACTTGATGCTTTGAATACCAAGTTTGTCACGACCCAAAGTACACCCTAGATATGACATGGAAAACAGAACCTCGAGAGGCCCTAAAGAGGCCATTAGAAATAAGCATGATGTAGAGAATAAAATCTCAAAGATGAAATCATGATATGTCTAAAATATAGAATGACTTAAACGATACCAACTGAGTACATACGATAATACGCAAAATACTACTAAGTCTAATACAAGCCTTTCTAACATCATAAAAGTAGTAAGGGCGTAACCCATACACCCCGTACAAGTCTGAAATGAAAAGATAATTAAAGAACTAAAAACATCAATGGTCTTGTCATCGTAGCATGAGGACTCACCAATCTAATGTGATTACATAATAATCCAAGCTAACCATGAGCGGGAGGAGGAACGCCTGATCCTATATTATTAGATAATATTGGCACAAAATATGCATTAGTACATTAAATGTACTAAATATGGGGAAATGTATAAAAGCCTAGGCATAAGGAAAATAACCTCAGGAACTTTAAAAATGATATGCATGACCAAGTAAAATGTAGTAATAGCCTTTAAAAGAAACAATGAATCATAAAGAAGGTCAATTCACACTTAAAACATAAAGAGATTAAAGCTTTAATAAAACCTTTCAAGAAAACATAGTTCCGTTATGAGATATTTGTTGTTAAGTGACAATAAGACCATGTGAACTATAACATGGAATCTGGCATGAACCTCACATCGAAAAGAGAAAACTACTTGTCAAGGTAGAATTCCATCATATTCACTCTTTGGTAAAGTGGATCCCCTAGCTAGGTCATTTAAGAAAATTCTAACAGCGCATATAGTTTGGGACAAGGGAATATCTACTAAAGAGCAAACCTCTACTAGCAGTAAGGCCTCCATTCGAAAGTCGTCTTGATGCTAAGTAAATCCCAACATAAAAGACATAATTATATTCATATCAAAATACATAGAAAGACACACTTAAACTACCAATCCCATCACAAGTCATTATAGAGTAGCTCCTTTCAAAACCATCATTACATAGACTTTAATAATAGACACTTACCTTTCTAAGCATCTAAATCATGATTTAATTCATATGTGAGAAAACCTTTCACAACTTTTTGATTCTTATCTCAAAAGCGTCATAGTTCATAAATCACCCTTTCATAAAACATGCATAGATTTCATAATCATAATTCATAAGTTCATAAGCATAATACATAATTCATGTTGATAAATTAGAAATATGCATGGGTCCATATGAAATCAATTGAAAGCCATGTAATTGAATCAAATTATGCATAATATGATTGAAAATAAATAGGTGAATCATAATAAATAGGACCCATGGATAACTGCATGAAACCCTAATGAAATTGGGTGAAATCAATTTTGGAGATTGAGATTTTTTTGGGACAAAAATCGATGAAAGGAATCCATTGGTTAATTCCCACAATCCTTAATAATCAAAGCCAAAATAAATGGGGAATGAGACCTTAAAACTCTAATCTTCTTCCATGGATCTTGAGAGAGAGAGAAAGTTGGAGAAGAAAACTTCAGAGATTTGGGAGATTTAGAGTGAACGAAAGAAATTAGGCTTAGTTTGAAGGGTAGAAATAGTTATACGTGTAGTTATAGGGTAAAAATGACGTAATTTAGGGGGTAATTGGGTAGGAAAAGACTAAAAAGCCAATAATTAAAAACTGCTAGAGGACCCTACTATTTTGATGAGCCGTACTGGTCAATCGTAGACCAAATACTGGAACCCAAAAACCATCCAACTTTCCATGAATCCTCCCAATGAGTTGTTGTCAACTCTATGATCTGTTGACTCCTATGCAGAACCCAAGTTCAACTCCAAAATTTCACTAAGTCTTGATCACTTCTATCCAAACCCTCTTATGGCCTGTAGCATCCTACGACTCGTTATATTCACACGTAAGTCATACATTAAAGGCTTGATATCCAAAAGTCAAACCCAACCTTTAAACTTTCTTCCTATGGCCCGTAGGTTGGACTCGTAGATCACAACATCAGTGCCAAAACTGAACTTTTCCCTTCCAATTTGACTTTCCAATTACCAAGGTGTTACATATAGTGGTTCATCCGGCCCATCAAAGTAGTCCTCCACTCCAAGATCTTTCTATGGCTATGGGGACCTCAGTCATTTGCTATGGTAGTGTCCCATGTAGTCTCATACAGGCCCTAACAACTTATTCTACTTTGGCTAGAGGACCAGTACCTCCGACCAGCGGTCGGGGTAGAGCTTACTTAGGCATAGGTGGACGGGCTTCTTATAGTGGTTCTACAACACAATAAGGTAGGCGTAGAGGTACCATCCAGGTTGGAGGTAGTAAAGAGGGCCAATGTTATGATTTTCTAGGCATAACCGAGGTAGAGGCTTCTAACGTGGTTATTACATGTATCATCTCAGTCTACCATCGATCTACATTTATATTGTTTGATCCAGGATCTTGTTTCTCTAATGTGTCACCCTACTTTACTTCTGGGTTTGATATGATGTGTGATAGCATGCCTGTACCTATTTATGATTCTATACCCATGGGTGAGCCTTTTAGTGGTGGATCGAGTGTATCGATCCTATCTTATCTCTTTGGTGGGGTATGCCACTTGGGTAGACTTGATTATTCTAGAGATGGTGGACTTTGACGTCATATTGGGTACATATTAGCTCTCTTCTTACCATGCTAATCTTGATTGTAATGCTAAGACTTTGACCTTAGCAATGCTTGGTGTCCCGAGAGTTGAGTGGAAATGTGCTATTAGTTTTGACCCTAGAAAAATTATCTCCATCCTCTATGCTCAAAGATCAATGGATAGAGAGTGTTTGTCCTACTTGGATTTTTTCTGTGACACTAGTGTTGAGTCACCTACCATGTGGTTCAAGAGTTTCTCGATGTATTCCTTACTGATATTCTAGGTGTTCCTCCAAATAGGGATATTGATTTTGCTATTGAATTTGAGCCAAGCACGATGCCTATATCTATTCCTCCCTCTTGCATGGTCCTACTAGAGTTGAAGGAATTGAAAGATCAATTGCAAGACTTGTTGAGTAAGGGTTTCATTTGCCCTACTTTGTCGCCTTAGGGTGCACTAGTCTTGTTTGTCAAGAATAAAAATGAGACTATGAGGATGTGTATTGAATATAGGTAGTTGAAAAAGATGACGGTGAAGAACATGTATCTCTTTTATGCATTGATTACTTTTTTGATCAGCTTTAGGGAGAAACTTTGTTCTCTAATATAGACTTGAGATTCGGCTACTATCAATATAGGATTTTTGCATCGGATGTCCCTAAGATAGATTTTCAGACTCGGTATGGCCACTATGAGTTCTTGTTGATTTCTTTAGGATTGACTAACACCCTTGCAGTGTTCATGGAGTTAATGAATGGGGTGTTTCAGCCTTACTTAGATTTATTTGTTATTATCTTCATTGATGATGTTTTTGTGTACTGTAGGACTGAGGAAGATCATGTTCGACACTCGAGGATAGTGCTGCAGAGGTTGAGAGAAGACAAGTTGTATGCAAAATTCTCAAAGTGTGAGTTCTGACTTGATTCCATGGTATTCTTGGGACACGTGGTGTCCAAAGAGGGAATTAGGGTGGATCTATCCAAGATTGAGGTAGTTAGAGGTTGGACGAGACCTATTTCTTCTTCTAAGATTGGAAGTTTGTGGGGTTAGTAGGGTACTACAAATGGTTTGTATGGAGTTTCTCCACTATTACAACCCCTTTGACTAGGTTGACTCAACAATGTGTGAGTTTTCAGTGTTCTGATCAGTCTTATGAGAGATTTAAAAGCTTAAAACCGTGTTGACTTTGACTCCTTTCTTGAACCTACCTAGCGAGGGAGTGGACTTTACCGTATTTTGTGATGCTTCAGGGATCCTTTTGGTTGGTGTTTTGATGAAGAAGGGTAAGGTAATTTCTTATGCTTCTAGATAGTGGAAGACCCATGAGATGAACTACTCTACTCATGGCTTGGAGTTTGTGGCTGTGACCTTTCTGCTTAAGTTATGGTGTCACTACTTGTATGGTTTACATTGCGAGGTCTTCACCAATCATCGGAGTCTGCAGTACATCTTCAGTCAAAGAAATTTAAACCCTTGCTAAGCTTCACTTTTGTACCAAGACCCTTTTGGAATGATTTCCAAAACTGAGAAGTAAACTGAGTACCTCTATCGGATATAATGGACAATGGCACACCATGCAAACTTACTATTTCTCTCAAATACAACTTGGCATAGTCTTTCGCCACATAAGAAACCTTGACGGGGATGAAATGGGCCGATTTCATCGTTTGGTCTACTATCACCCAAATTAAATCATATTGGTGTCGAGTGCGTGGAAACCCTACTATAAAGTCAATATTTATGTCTTCCCACTTCCAAGTAGGAATGCTAATATCCTGAGCGAAACCTCCCGATTTCTGATGCTCAACCTTTACTTGTTGGCAATTTGGACATTTATACACAAATCCCGCAATGTCCCTCTTCATCCTATTCCATCAATAGACCTCCCATAAATCACGGTACATCTTGGTGGCTCCCGGATGAATGGAATATTGAGAACTATGGACTTCCGCCAAAATTTGTTCCCTTAGCTCATCAACATTCGGAACACATAATCGACCTTGGTATCTAAGTACCCCATCTACCCCTTGGGAGAAAGCCTCAATGGACTTCTTGAGTACCACCTCTATCAATTCTACCAAAATTGGATGTAGACCTTGCTTAGCTTTCACCTCACTCACAAAAGATGACTCAGAACCATTATGAACCATGACACCACCCTTGGTAGAGTCTACTAACCGAACACCCAAACGGGCCAATCTATGTGCATCTCATACCAATTCTTTCTTATCCTCATCAATATGAGCAACACTACCCATGAAAAACCTACTAAGATCATCCACTACTACATTAGCTTTGCCGGGGTGATAAAGAACACTCATGTCATAATCCTTCAACAACTCGAGCCATCTTCTTTGGCAAAGATTTAGATCTTTTTGGGTAAACACATATTGTAAACTCTTATGGTCGGTGAAAACATCAACAGGTGCCCCATATAAATAATGCCACAATATCTTTAAGGAAATTTCCACCGCCACCAACTCAATGACATGGGTAGGATAGTTCTTTTCATGAACCTTAAGTTTCCTTAAAGCATAGGCAATTACTTTACCGTTTTGCATAAGCACACATTTCAATCCAACTCTAGAAGTGTCACAATATACCACAAAACCATCCGTACCTTCCGGTAAAGTCAACACTGAAGTGGAAGTAAGCCTATCTTTCAACTCTTGAAAACTTTTCTCACAAGAATACGACCATATAAACTTGGACTTCTTTTGAGTCAAGGCCGTCAAAGGAGAAGCAATGGAGGAAAACCCTTCAACAAACCTTCTATAATAACCGGCCAAAGACAAGAAGCTTCTAATATCTATCAGTGATAGAGGTCTAGGCCAACTCTTGACCGCATTGATGAGTCTGAGATTTCGACTCATTTGGGCTTTGTTTTGATAGCATAAGTGTCCTCAAATGCCTAATTTATTCTCTAAACTGATGTTAAAGTGTTGATTTGTAGCTACGAAGGCTAAGGAGCAAGGCAAGGACATGATCGTGCAAAAAGGAGCTAAAAAGCTGAAGAGGTGAAGAAAAGCAATCCTGGTAATCGCCAAGACCACTCGGTGAACCACCGAGTGTCTCTTAAGCTCATCCAAAGTTCCAGCATGCCAGCGTTGGGGGAAGAACCAAGTTGGGGACAAAAATTGGCATTCGGCGGATCGCCGATCAGTTCCGCGACAACAAATTGGATCGCCCAAAGTTACAGGACCTGAGATGCTAAAGGCCAAGGAAAAATGGCGATGGAAGAGGACAAACGGCGGATCGCTGACCTGTTCGGTGAAGTCTGACTTATCTCTCCAAATGGCTGTTCAGGCCAAAAATTGGGCAACTATAAATTGAAATTTGAAATAAATATTTAGTATCATGCGATCATTCAGTAGTGTTTTCTTTTAGTTTTTTAGTTCCATTGTAGACTTTGAAGCTTTTGAGGCTCAAACTTGAAGATTTGCGAGTGAGTTTTTGAAATTACTCAATTTGGATCATTGTAAAGATTTTAGAACCTTTACCCAGATCATGGCTAATATATTTGGTAATCGTTTCTCTATTTTTATTATGTGTAGCTAAAACCCCAATTCTCGGGGTGTGGTCATGCGTTTATTTGTCTAATTATCTTATGGGTATTGTTGCTTGATGATGACATTGTTGTTTTAATGTGGGTTTAATCATTAGCTGAGTTTTAATGTAACACCCCAGAAATTAGTAGGCTAAAACTAGAGCTAGCGTGGGGGTTAACGTCAAGGAAAAAGGGCAAGGGCCAAGGCAAGGGGCCAAGGATGCCCAAGATTGCCAGGGAACTTCCCACACTTCCACGAGGGTCTTCACGACCTGTGGTGGCCATCACGCCTCGTGGTGCCACTCGTGGTGGTGAGGTAGTAGCCTCCTTAAGGCTACTCCAACTTGGCTCCCTTTCAAGAGCCATTTCACGGACCGTGGTGAAGACCACATCCCATGGGAAGGCTCGTGGGGTTGCCTTCACCTTGTGGGGGTTATGTCATGATGGCCTAGCTACTGGTAAAGGGACCACGGGGACCTTCAAGGACCGTGGTACCCTTGACGGCAAGTGAAGTGGGGCGTGGTCCCTGGGCGGGTCACTTAAGTGGAGGGTGTTTTTTTAGAAATTCCTTTTTAAGTGGGTATTAAGTGAGGTCGTTTTATCTAAGTTTTATACACCTATTTAAGTCATTTTAACCCAAAATTCCACCCATTCACCTCATTATTTCTAAAACCCAAATCAATTCCCAAAAGTTCATCCTCTCCAAATATTCTCTCCCTAGAACCTGAAGAAGAAGAAGAAAAAGAAGGAAGTTGGAGCTAGGATTCAATGAGCAAGGTTTTATCACTCAAATTCATTCGGCTTTGTTGATAAGGTATGGTAGTCCTTCATCCATGGAGTCCCTTCAAAAATCCTAATTTCAAAGATAGATATCCCCAAATGTTAGGGTTTGATTCCAACGTCATGGGTTTATTTCAAAATCGTTTCTAATGATTGAATTATGATATATTATGTAGGAATTGATGATTTCCTATTGTTTTTAAGTTGTATCCCAAAGAACCCATGACATCCCCATATTTCCCAATTATGATTTTGTGATGTGGGTTTGTTGGTGAAAGAAGAATGTTATGAAATTATGCATGTAGTAATTGGGTTACTTGAATTATGATGATATCCATGTCTCATGTATTGAATTCTAGATGTTTTCAATTGATATGATATTTGACCCTTGAAAGGGCAAAATATGATATTATGTATGTTTATGAAGTTAATGTATATACTTTAAGAACACTTTGAGAGTGAAGTATTTATGATTATGATGTAGTAGTTGTGTTGTTGAAAGGATATTCTCATAAACACACTTATGCATGATTATGATATGATGTGAAGGGTTTTCTCACATAATAAAGATTCTAAGGTTGAAAGGCTTTCCTACCTAATTGAATCTAAGATATGTATATGTAGACATGGACGGTGAAAGGTTCTTCTCACACATGATCTAAGAGCTATCCTACGAATTATGTTGGATTGAGTGTCAAGACATTCTTCCATAAATATGAATTAAGTAAAGACTTAATAACTACTCCGTGGGAATTAATGCTTAGCACCGAGTGGATATTATATATGAGATGGAAGCTTTTATGCTAGTTGAGTCCGGCTTCCAAATGGGATCCTTTTACACTAGTTGAGTCCGGGTTCCCAAAGTATGGCTCATGAGATGGAAACCTTTTACGCTAGTTTAGTCCGAGTTTCTAGTAGCAATCTCCTTATCCCATAAACTATGTGCCCCCATAGGTTATTAGCTAGTGGATCCACCTAAGCTAAAAGTATGGTTATACCTTAGGCAAGTAGGACACCCCTTTTCAGTGTGGGTAACACCGGGGGATCATGTATAGCTCACATGGTATCATGTCGGTTAAGGCTGATTCCCACAACCTTAATAAGAACAAGAATATGAATTATGAACTATGGATACTCAATAAGTTTTGTATATGAGTTTTCAAAGGCTTTTATGATAATGATGACTATGTTGACTATGTTTATGACTTATGCTTTTCCACTATATTTATGATGATGTTTAAACTTGGTAAATTGCATACTTTCAAACAAAATGTCCCTTTTAGCATGTTTTCAATGTTTCTATGCATGACTATCATACTTAGTGCATTTTTATACTAACGCCTACTTTTCCTACATTTTCCCCAAGTGTAGAGTCCGATTCTCGTTGTGATCATTCTAGTGGCTAAGGCTTGGACTTGTGTATCTTCCTAGCTTGTTGGTGAGTCCTCATGGTTCGAGGATGGCTTTTTCTCACATTGTAGTTTCATTTCATGCATTTCCTTTTTCGGACATGTTGTATGGGCTAGGCCCTATTTCATTTGAACAGTGTAATAGATGGATATGTTGAGACTTACTGTCTAGACTTCCGCTTTTCTTTTATGAAAATTTAAAGACATTGAAATGTGTTTTTTTTACTCTTATTTTTCTATTGGTTATGTTATGAAGACTAATTGGCTTGGATGGAGTCCTTCGGGGTTCTATACGCCATCTTACATATAGGTGGTACCCCTGGGTTGTGAAAAACTTGGTATCAGAGCACAAGGTTAAGAATGATTCTAGGATTATGTCTCATAAGCCACGTCTAGTAGAGTCTGGTTCATAAGCGTGAAGCGCACCACATTTATACATGAGAAGCTACAAGATGTTTAGGAAAATTCCACTTCTTTCATTACTCTTAAGTCATGCCATAGAGTTTAACTCTATAAGATCTCTCTCCTAATCCTTGCCCTATGTTCTTCAGGATATGAATACTAGAAGGGCTAATGCTAGAAGAATGGAGGTGACAATGTGAATCAAGGAGCTCCTCCTCAAGCTTCTCAAGCTCCAGTTGATCTTTAGCCGAGAATGTTACTAATGCAGAGTTTAGGGCGGCTTTTCAAGTTTTGGCTCAATCCATGATGGTTCAAGCCAACACAGAAGTGATTGCTCCCGTGAACTCTAATGTGAATTCAGCGGCTTCAAGAGTGAGAGATTTTGCAAGAATGAACCCTCCAGAGTTTTATGTCTCCAAGTTGAGGAAGATCCCTAAGAATTTATTGATCAGATCTATAAGGTACTTGCTATTATGGGGATAATTTCGGTAGACAAGGCAGATTTTGCCGCTTACCAATTGAAAGGTGTCGCTCAAGTGTGGTATAATCAATGGAAGGATGGGAGGCCGGTAGGAGTAGGTCCCGTAGAGTGGGAAGTGTTTAAATTGACATTCCTTGATAGGTTCTTTCCCCTACAGTTGAGGCAATGTTACACCCCATAGTTTGGTAGACCATCTAGGGTTAAATTGAGGGATACAAGTCAAGACTAAAGGGCATGAGCCAAGACAAGGGGGCAAGGGCCAAGGGCCAAGGCACGAGCCAAGGCTGCCCAGGATTTCCATGACACTGCCTTAGACCATGAGAGCCTAGATGGCTCGTAGTGGCCACCACAGATCGTGGTGCCACCCGTGGTGGTGAGGCAGTGTGCCCCTCAAGGCTACCTAAGTTGGCCTCCTTCACACTAGCCACTTCACGGCTCGTGAAGGTCTAGACGGCTCATGGGAGTGGCCGTTAAGATGCCTTCAATTTGTGAAAGCCAAGACCCCAAATTCCAAGCCACTTCCCAATGACCACGAGCAGGACAACGGCTCGTGAGCCCTGTCGTAGTGCCTGGGAATAGGCTGCCTAGTGAGGGTCGTTTTGGTAAATTCCAAATTAGGTGGTTATTAAGTGGGGTAATTTTGTATAAACTTTATACACATATATAAGCAATTTAACCCTTTAAACCCACCAATAAAGTCATTATTTCCCTAAACCCAAATCAAATCCCCAAAATAATCTCCTCAAATATTTCTCTCTCCAAGACTTGAAGAAAAAGATAGAGTGTGAAGCCTAGGTCAAGAACAAGACTCCATTGTTGAAAGCTTTGAAAGGCTTTATATCCAAGGTATGTTAGCTTATTCATCGATGGATTCTTCTATCCATGGAGCCCCCCTATATTTCCCCCAATTGTGAAGATGAAACCCAAATTCTAGCTAAGGTTTCTTCATATATTGTGGATAGTGTTGGGTATGAATCAAATTGAGTGGATAGTACTTGTTTATGATTGATTTAGCATTGAATTATGTTATCATGAACATATTATATGTTTTATATGGCTAACCCTAGTCTAATTGATGAAATTGAGGAATGTGGGTTTATGCCTTGTGAGGTGAAATTGAGGATCCAGGGTGATCTTCTAGAATTGATGTCATGTATAGTAATTGTTCAAGAATATAAGTATATAGACATTAATTGAATTAGATTAAATATTATATGATGTATGTTAAATAGTAATGAATGAGATTGAGCCTTTATGATGATTTAAGACTAGAATTGCTTAAGAATGAATCATGTGATTGGAATATCTTGTGATCTAGGTATGAATGATGATTGTAAGAGGTAAAGCTTTGAGAGTAAGGCTTTTAGTCATGAATGTTGATCACTAGGGCTTTGATAGTAAAGATAATATGATGAATTATGTATGTTAAGGCTTTGAGCGTAAACTGTAGATGAGAATAGAAGACTAATAGATAGAAATGTGGTAGAAGGCCTTTACCTACCTAGTCTATCTTATAAATTATTGTATGCATGAAATGATATAATTACTTGAACATGGATTGATTGTCAAGGACATTATTCCATGAGACATGAATGTTAAGCAAGGCTTAATAGTGAATCTAAGGGGTGTATTCTTGGCCCCAAATGGATATTGACAATGAGATAGAAAGTCACACAAGGTAGGGTCCGGGCTCCAAGTTGAGAGGAGAACCACACCTAGTTGATGTGAGGACTATCCAAGTAAAAAGGGGGAACTCTCACATAGTAGAGTCTGGGTTTTCCCAAAGTTAGGTCTCATGATAAGGAAGCCTTCACCTAGTGGAGTTAGGGTTGCAATCTGCGTATCCAATAAACTAATTACCTCCTAGTGTTCAAAAGCATTAATGGACTTAAACATGCTTAAGGAAGTATCTCATGGTGTCCATCTTAATAATGAACTTAGACATGCTTGAGAAGCATCTCTTAGGTTCAAGTTAATAAGGAACTAAGAGTATGCTCAAGGAGGGTTTCATAGTGTTCCAAGGCTTAAAGAGGGGGACTAGTCTCCAACCAAAAAATATGAGTATGATTACCTAAAAGTGTACTTCGACTAGGTGGTATTATGGGGTCTCATCTATGCATTGTACAAGTATAACTTGAAGGTTACTTATGAAATTTATCTTATGTTAAGAGGATTTGAGTATGGACTATGTTTATGAATATGTTGTATTTCCTATGTTATTGGACTATTACTTATGTTGACTTATGCTCATATTATGCTTATGTTGGAAATTATGCTTATGATTATGTTATTATCTCTTATGCTCATGACGTATGTCTTATGTTGGCTAACACTTTTGTTATGCTCTTATGATGTCATGCTAGCTAACATATTTAGTACATTTTCTACTAACTCATACTCTTGCCTACATTCTTATCAATTGTAGGGTTTGGCGAAATTGAGTTCCATTCTTGAGGATAGGTTTCTAAAAGTGCAAGGAGTTGAAAATTTGGTGAGTCCTCATATCATAGAGGATAAAGCCACCACTACCTTTGTCTTTTATTTATGTTTTAAACTATTTTATGGGATGTGACCCAAGAGTATTCAAAGTTGTATTAGATTATTTGAGACAAAGTGTTATAGACTTCCGCTTGCGTTTTATAAAGACTTTGAATGTAAAGAATTTTTTTAAAATTCTCATATCATTTCTATTTACTTTATGTTATGATAAGCTAAGTGGCTTGTGTTAGGCCTTTCAGGGTCTAGTACGTCATGTTACATCTATGGTGTACCCTTGGGTCGTGACAAAATTGGTTTCAGAGCACAAGGTTTTAGAATGATTCTAGGATTGTCTCAAAACCACGTCTTGTAGAGTCTTGTTCATAAGTGTGAAGCGCACCACATTTATGAATAGGAAGCTATTAGATGAGTAGGAAAATTCACTTCTTCATTCTCTAAGTTGTGCCATAGAGTTTAACTCTATAAGGTATTTCTCTTTATCCGATGGTCTTCAAGATATGACTACTCGAAGGGCTCATGCTATAAGGAGCGAGGGATAAAATGTTGGTTGTGATGCCAATTATGGCTATGTGACTAGATAGGACTTGATATTGTAGATTTAGCTGTCATCCTTAGAATGGATTGGTAGTATTAGTGACTGTGCTCCTATAAGATTGTAGAACCCGTATACTTTGAGGGTTGCATGTACCACCTAGCTAAGGTGAGGGAGATATGTTTAGGTGTTGACCAACTTCTAAGAGTTACTTACCTTGTTATTATTGATATTAGGTATGGTCATTTTGAGTAGGGTGTTTAGATGATACCTAGACATGATTGAAGAGTAGAACCCTACTTATCTATTTTGAGCTTTGGGTATGTTGAAGAAGACTTAAGGAAGAGGGTGTTTAGAAGAGACCTTGAGGTATTCAATTAGTAGATCCTAATAAGGATAGTAGTATAGTTCACCATAGTTTAGAATCACCATGTGTGATGAATGGGAAGGCTTAGTGATGACTTAATCCGACCTTAGTTAAATTGAAATGAATGGTGCTTAGAAAGTCCGTTTAGGTTTGCTCCTAATGGGGAGATGATGTGCTTTATAAGCAACGTCGTTGAGTGTTACTAATGCCTAGGAGTTGGGTTTACTTGAGTTTCTCACCCTAGAAGGGTGGAATAAGTTGGGAAGCTTAGTCCCTATTTTGTAGGCCCATATGAACTCTTGAGATGATAAGTTCCTCTTAATTTGTATGATGTATGGAGTCATGTGTGTTTATGTGTTTCCATGATTCCCTTGTATAATACATGTTCATGAAAACTTATGTTTTGAAATAAAATGAGCTTTATGTGAATTGTTTTCCTCATGTTGAAGTGCATTGAGTATGAGTTTCATATAGACTTCATGAGATGAGTATATGAGCATGCCTTAGTTCGGAGTTGAGGGATTCCCCCTTGAATAAATTCTTTTTGAGAGTAAATTGCATTTGAACTCCATGAGTGTATGTTGAGCATGTTATGACTAGGAGATGGTAGTTCCTCTTTGAACATGACTAGTTACGAGAAATCTTGCATTTGGGTTGTTAGATGTAGTTCCTATTCCCTTGTGTTGCATTAAGTATGTTTAGCTTGGAGATGTCGTTTCTCCTTTGTGTATCTTCATTTACATGAGTTGCATGCATGATGGGTTGCTAGTCTAGATTTGTGACCTTAAGAAGTGCCTAGAGTGTCATTTGAGGACGAATGTTCCCAATGGGGAGATATTGTTACACCCCATAGTTTGGTAGACCATCTAGGGTTAAATTGAGGGCTACGAGTCAATACTAGAGGGCATGAGCCAAGGAAAGGGGGCAAGGGCCAAGGCAAGAGCCAAGGCGGCCCCAAGCTTTCCATGGCACTGCCTTGGACCACGAGAGCCTAGACGGCTTGTGGTGGCCACCACGGATCATGGTGCCACCTGTGCTGGTGAGGCAGTGTGCCCTTCAAGGCTGCCTAAGTTGCCCTCCTCCACACGAGCAACTTCACGGCTTGTGAAGGCCTAGACGGCTTGTGGGAGTGGCCGTGAAGATGCCTTCAACTTGTGAAGGCCAAGACGCCAAATGCCAAGCCACTGCCCAAGGACCACGGCTCGTGAGCCCTGTCGTGGTGCCTGAGAGTAGGCTGCCTAGTGAGGGTCATTTTGGTAAATTCCAAATTAAGTGGTTATTAATTGGGGTCATTTTGTATAGACTTTATACACCTATATAAGCAATTTAACCCTTTAAACTCACCATTAAAGTCATTATTTCCCTAAACCCAAATCAAATCCCCAAAATACTCTCCTCTCAAATATTTCTCCCTCTAAGACTTGAAGAAGAAGATATAGTGTGAAGCCTAGGTCAAGAACAAGACTCCATGTACTTGAGATGTTTTTATCAAAATGGCACCGCTGCTGGGGAGTGGTGTTGTTTAGAATTCTATTATTGAAGTTGAATTGTGATCTTTTTATGTTATAGTTGAACCAACTTACTTTTGTTTTTGTTTGTGTTGCTTGTTGTGAACAGAGGAAGAGATGAGCGTAAACGGGAGCAATGGTAGCCATGTAGGCCACCAAGACTATATTGGAAATCTGAATGGTGTAAATGAGCCAATTCAATTGGGTGGTATTAGTGCAATACGTTTACCTCCAGCTGAAGGGAACACTATTTTTCACATCAGTAGCACAATGCTTTAGCTCCTACAATTGAAAGGATTGTAAGGAGGGCTGGCTCACGAAGACCCCCATGAGCATATTCAGAACTTCGTAGATATTTGTGGTCCGTTCTCATTCAAGAACATCTCACAAGAATCAGTCTGTCTCATGTTGTTTCCATTCTCTTTGACTGATGAAGCTACCAAATAGTTATCTGAGTTACCAAGGGACTACATCACCTCTTGGAATGAGCTTACCACAACATTCCAAGTGAGATTCTTTCCCCTTTCGAAAGATAATGACGCTCAGAGATGGCATTCAAGGTTTCAAATGCATAATAGGTGAACCAATCCACAAGACGTGGCTGATATTTAAGAAGTTGGTGCTTCAATGCCCAACTCATGGACGTCCAAACGACGTGCTGCTACAATACTTCTATAGGAGTCTTGATTCGGTGAAGAAAGGAGTTGCTGATCAACTTGTTCCCGGTGGTATAATGCAACAACCCTATGAAGTAGCGTCTCAACTCCTCGATTGCATGACCAAGATCAACATAGCATGGTACACTTGTGAGGACCAAGTGTCTCCTCTCACTTTTAGGATGACTAAAGAGAAGATCGAAAAGGATCAAGCGAGAGACCAAAACATGGCCAAAATGATGACCCTGCTGGATATCTTGGCGAAAAATGTGATGGGTAGTGGTGCAAAGAGTGTTAATGGTGTATGTGTTGATGGAGTAAACCCCGATGAAGCACATTTTGAAGCACTATACAATGAGGAAGTGAACATCCTTGCAAATCAAGGAGGAGGATTTCGTTCAAACTACCCAAGGCCGGGTGAAAATCAGGGTTGGAATAGAGATGAAGGATGGAGAGACCGTGACAGAGAATGGCGTGATCGTAACGCTACTTGGAAGGAAAGAGAGGGTGACAAGGATAGGTACGTCCCACCCCATGAGTGTCAAAAGCCTAAGGAACCAAGGGCTGACTCAAAGAATTTCCAAACGGAAGACATGCTCTCACGTATTCTCAATAAGGTCGAAAGTTTAGACAAAGTGTTAAAAGAGATGAAGGAGGACGTCTCAACTCTCAATAAGACGGTGACTTCTCACTCAGTCTCTATCAAGAAACTGGAAACTCAAATGGGTCAAATCTTGACCCATTTAAATCAAAGGCCAAAAGGAGGGTTGCCTAGTGATACGATGGGAAACCCCAAAAATGAAGCTTAAATTGGTATTTCCATCGTGCCACGACATTAAATAAGATGTTTCTTGGGAGGCAACCCAAGTCTTTAATGTTTTATTTTTTTTTGAATAACGGGTATTGATTTTGCAGGTTGAAAAGTGAGAAGTGTTGGAAATTGGGTAATTTGGCAAACCAAGAGTGCAGTCGGCGAAACGCCGAACAGGTCGGCATGCCCGACTTGGACCGCCGTTGGAACCAACCAGCATAATGGGGAACTCTGTATAACTGGGCAAGCTAAAAATCCAATCGACGATTCGAAAAACTCGGCGGACTAAAGTACCACTCGGCGGTCTGCCGAGTGTTTCGGTGGGCACGACTTATATCACCGAATGGAGTGCGAACTGAAAAGTTTTAAAGGCCAAATGGTTTAAGAATTTTGAAATCTTTCATCTTCTCCCATTTTTAACTCCCGTACTCTAGCACCCTTTATTAGATCTTTAGTATTTTCTTGTTTTTAGTCTCATATCTTATGAAATCTTTGCTCGGGATTGTGGAACTTTTCCTCCTAGCATTACAACCTTATTTTTTATGGTAAAAAGGTTAGTTTTTCTGAACCCCGTAGTTAAATATGTGGTTGAACTCGAATGCAAGTGGTTATGTGTTGTTAATTATTGTTAGGTAATTGATTTTATCATGTTTAATTGTTGGATTGACCGTACTGAATTAAATTGGTGCCTAATTACTACTAATTGACCGATTCCTGTGTTTTTGATTGTTAAAATTGAGTCTGAATTGTTGGGTTGGGATGAAATTGTGTTGGGTCTAGCGGGGTGAAGTCTGAATAACCTCGGATTGTGCTAAATCTCAGATTTTTCCCAATGATGGAGCGGTTGACGTCATTCTTAAGGGACAAAGATGTCAAATGACCAGTTTTGGCCAAATCGGGGGAACTCTGAGTACCCCAAAGGCATGGGTAGTATGGGTATGACTTTAATTTCATAGTGTTTGTGTTTGTGGGCTACGGGTTGGATTTTGAAGAAAGGGGTTGAAAACTAGCACGTTGGGCCATTTGGCTAGCTGAGTCGAGCTCGCCGAGTGGTTCGGCGGTTTGCCAAACACTCCTACATCGCCCTTAATTTCCTTAAATTGGTGAGTTTGAGTCTGTAACTTTCAGTGATACGCATGTGCTTGCTGAATGTCCTTTTTGATCGCCCTTCTGCGACTCTGATCCTTAAAATACACTGTAACTTTCGGCGGACTACTTTTAGTTCACCGATTGGTGTCGGCGATCCGCCGAAAGGCCCTGGACATCGCCGACCAGCTTTTGAGCTTTTGAAAATTTTGTGCTGGACCTTTCAGTGAGCCCGACTTGGCTCACCAAAGTGATTCCGCGACTCATCCAACGGTTCGGCAACTCGCCGAATGGTTCCATGAGTCTTTCTGCAACTAATTTTTTTGCACTTTTTCTAGATCAATTTCTAACATTTTCCTATGCTGTTTGCAAAAATGGCTAGACCCAAAGTGCCCGGATGAGACATGTCGCCCCACAAGCGGGAATGTGGAGTGGTTATTGATGAGGGTGCAGCTGCATCCATACCTAAGGCAGCCAAACTCCCTACCAAGGGAGGAAAAGGCAAAGGTAAGGGCAAAGCACCCGTGGTTGAGACACCAGAGTACATCTCCGATAGTGAGGGAGTCTACAAGACTCACCTCACCTCATAAGATAATGAGGGAGATTCTCAGGATTCTCAGGCTTCCATCTCTGAGCCTGAGGATGACCAACTTCTACAGTCCAGGAGAACAGAGCTTCGCTTGAAGGGGATGCATGATCCATCTAGGATCCCTATGCCTCAAACTCCTCCTCCTCCATCCATAACATAGATTGTGGTCCCGGCGCCACCAGTATGGGGTCCTCCTCCACGGTAGCTAACATACTAAAGGTCGAGGGATTGAGGACTATTCTTGTGGACAAGAGATTATCCACAGATGGTGTGATGGACAGGTACCCATAGATATGGAACACACTCAATTTCCATAAGTTCGAGAGTTTTACAAAACCCCGAGGCCCCTACATTCCCAATTGGGTCCAGGAGTTTATTCAGCCTATAGTGAGCTGGTCCCAAAGGGAAAGAAGAAGGCTAGCCTGTTTAAGCCGGTTGACTCTGTGACAGTACGAGGTAAGAATGTGAAGTGCGACAGTGCTAACATCAATGCTAATTTAGGGTGCACTTATGATTTCATGCACAAATACATTGATTTGATCCAGATGAAGACGTTGGAGAACCTGAAGGGTTGGTTGGCACCCCTATTATCTGATTCCCCCCCGAGGTGGATAGAGGCAGGTATGCCCATAGAAAAGAAGGATATAAATGTGGCAGCTCAGTTCTGGTTCGGGTTCATCAGCAGTACGATTATGCCATCACAAAATAAATCCATTTTCAGACACCCAGAAGCAACATGTTTAGGCTCTATCATTTCTCGCTAGAAGCTAAATTTGGGGCTATTGATTGAGTACGAGATGGCCATGAGGGCCAAGAAGAGACAAACTCTACTTCCATTCCCGGTGTTGATCACCGAGCTTTAAAGATGGGCACATGTCTGTCACGACCAAAGGGTACTTCTTAGACGTAACAAGGCACATAGAACCCCAAAAGGGTACCATGTAAGAAACTTAGCATATCATACCATAAGTAGAGAACAATAAAGAGTAAAAACATTTCAAGTCTTAAAAAGTTTTCATAGAAGCATAGCGGAAGTTTAGACTTGTCTCAATTTGCCATATATTATAATCGAGAACTCATATACGGTCACAGCCCTTACAACATAGTTCACAAGTGAAAGTACAAGAAAGGAAACTAGAAAATCATCATCTGTCCTTGATACCATGAGGACTCACGAAAAGTTAGATGAATAGTTGATCCAAGGTTTGACCAAGAAGGAGATCACCTCAAGAATCGGACCCTACACTTATGAAAAAATGTAGAAAATATGGGTTAGTACAAAAATGCTCTAAGTATGATAGTCATGCATGAAAACCTTGAAAACATGCTAAAAGGGACATTTTAGTTGGATGCATGTAATTTACTAAGTTAAAACATCACTTTGTAGATTAAAGAGAAAACATAAGTCATAAGCATATTCATTACATCAACCATCATATCATAAGTGAAACATACCATAAGTACCCTCAAAGTCTACTTGTGCAATGCATGAGTAAGATCCCATAATCCTAACCATGATAAGGAAAGCTTCTTGAGTACCATAGTTCATAAATCATCTTCTTGTTCATAGTGGGAATGAGCCTTAACCGACATAGACCATGTGAGCTAACCATGGAATCCGGTGTTACCCACACCGAAAAAGGTTTTCCTACTTGCCTAAGGTAAGACCATCATCATATTACCATTTAGGTGGATCCACTAGCTAAAGACCTATGGGGGCACATAGTTGATGGGATACAAAGATTGTTACTAGAAACCTGGCCTTTCTCACATAAATGTTTCCATCTCAAGAGATTGCTTCTAGAAACCAGGCCTTTCTTATGGAAAGGTTTCCATATAATAGTCAATATCCACTCGGTGCTAAGCATTCATCCCAAGGAGTACTTATTAATTCATAACTTGTTTAATTAAGATAGCTCATTAGATCATGCATGAGAATAACCTTTCATCATCAATGTCTACATTTAACATTAGATTCAATTAGGTGAGAATAGCCTTTCAACCTTAGAATCATCATCATGTGAGAAAACCTTTCACATTATGTTCATCATGTGTTCATGAGAATAGCCTTTCAATCAACACAAGAACATCATCATAATCATGCACACTTCACTCTCAAAGTGTTCTTAAAGCATATTGATGAGTCCACGATTTGGACTCATTTAGGGCTTAATTTTAATAGCTTTAGCATTCTCGAATGCATATTTTGTATCAATAACTGATATAAATTGTTGAATTTCAGGTATTTGAACTTAGGGACAAATCATGGACACTATTGAGCAAAAAGAAACAAGGCAGCTGAAAGAACGAAGAAAAGACGACCTGAGGATCGCCTAATCCATTAGGCGAGTCGCCGATTTTCCATGGTCTCACCTAATGTTCCAGTGTGCCAAGCTGTGAATGAGAAAATCGAGTCGGTAAGATAAAGGAGCAGTCGGCGAGTCACCGAACAGTTTTGCACTCGCCGACTGCTCTGCGATGCAGTGCTATATCGCCCAAAGTTACAGAACCTCAAGGATGTGGAAGGCTAAAGCAAAAAGGCGATACAAATGACCAAAGGGCGGATCTCCGAGTGGATGGGCGATCCCGACTAAATGCGCCGAGTGATCCTTTGTAACACACTTTTTGACAACTATAAATACTTGTTTGAATTTTTAGTTTAGAATCAGTTTTACAATTCAACAACCATTTTTTAGAATTACTCAGTTTTAGAACTTAGTTTTTGGAGACAATTTTCCTTAACTTTTGAGATTTTGAAAATCCCCCGTTTGAAGAAATTGGAAGTGGGTATTGAAGATTCTTCATCTTAGACGTGTGTAAAGACCATATCAATCGTACCTACTTGATGGAAACACTTTTCGATAGCAATTTCTATCTCTTTACTATGTCTAGCTAAAACCCCAATTCTTGGGGTGTGATTATGTGTGATTATGTGAATATGGGTTGAATTTACTACTTGGTATTGCTAATTGATAGTTCATTTGCTGTTTAAAGGTGATTTTTTTTAGTGGTTGTATTTGAATTTAATGGGGTTGTAGTTGCAAATACAATTTTAACTTTGTGTGTTTGGTTGCTCGAGAGAGAGGTTTTAAAACCAAAACTACTGAATCGATGGTCTGTGGTTATTGGGTTGTCATGGGTTAAGATCGAGAGAGTGAATCCTAAACCCTCTCCCACACATTCAACTCGTGAGTGTGAATGAACTAAGGTGAAGGTTGTGCTTCATTGCCGCATATTTGTGTTCGAGAAAAACTGATTTGATTCAAGGTAAATTGTTCGAGAGAAAGTTTACCCCCACTATAGTCTAGCTTGGTTACCAATTTACAGCGATTTACTATCAATAGTAAGTACCCGGTTGTTTACCTTAGCCCATAATCCTATCACATCCCAAGAATCTCGTCTCCATATTTGTATTTTGGTTTTTGGTTGTCATTTTAGTTGATAATTGATTACAAAACCCCCTATTGATACTTGACACTTGTGTCACCCTTTAATTTATCATGTTTTTATTCGTAAATATTTATAGCTATAATTGACTTGAACACATTTATGCTTTTCTATTGATTCTCAATTACGAACCGTTTCCTTGAGACTCGACCCCAACTCACTAGTTGGGTTATATTACTACTCACGATTGTTGGCACTTGACCTGGAAGTAGTGTCCTGATACGTGAAATAAAAATGGCACCGCTGCTAGGGAGTGGTGTTAGTTGAGAATTTTTAGTTAAGTTAAATTTTGTTCTTGTTAGTTACAGTTCTACTTACTTAATTTTTAGTTTTGTGTTGGTTGTTTGTGTTGAAAACAGGAAGTATGAGCGTGAACGATAGGAATGGCAGCCAAATAGGCCATTAAGACGACATCGGAAACCCCAATGATGTCAACGAGTCTCATGCTAATGACCCCCATCTCATGGGAGGTATTGGTGTCATTTTCTTGCCTCCGGCCGAAGGGAATGCAGTGTTCCACATCATGAGTACTATGTTGCAACTCTTGCAACTAAAAGGGCTTTTTAATGGTTTGGTTCATGAGGATCCCCACGAGCACATTAGAAACTTCGTGGATGTATGCAGACCATTATCCTACAAGAATATCTCCTAAGAATCGGTCTGATTGAGGTTGTTCCCATTCTCTTTGATGGGAGAAGCGTGCAAGTGGCTAGTTGAATTGCCACATGAATCAATCACTTCATGGGAGGAGTTAGTTACTGCATTTCAAGTGCGATTTTTCCCTCCCTCAAAGATGATGACTCTTCGGGACAACATTCAGAGCTTCAAACGTCTAGAAGGCGAGCCAATTCATGAAACTTGGCTGCGATTCAAAAAGTTGGTACTTCAATGCCCAACCCATGGCTTGCCTGATAACATGTTGTTGCAGTATTTTTATAGGAGTCTTGACTCGGTAAATAAGTGTGTTGCTGACCAACTTTCTCCGGGTGGTTTGATGCAACAACCTTATGTGATAGCGGCTCAGCTCTTGGATGGCATGACTACCATAAACAGGGCGTTGTATACCCGTGAAGACCAGGTCTCCCCTCTCACATTCAAGTTGACTAAGGAACAGATAGAGAAGGACTAAGAGAGGGACCAGAACATGGCCAATATCATGACACAACTTGACATTTTATCTAAAAATGTCAAGGGAGCTGGTGCTCGAAGTGTCAATGCCGTGGGTGTCGGGTGTGCTAATCCAAATGAGTCCAAGTTTGAGACCTTGTATAATGAAGGTAAATTTCCTAGCCAACCAAGGCGGTGGTTATCGTTCAAACTACTCGAGGCAGGGTGGTACCCAAGGTTGGAGTAGGGATAAAGGTTGGAAAGATTGAGATTGTGAATGGAGGGACCGTAATCCAAATTGGAAGGATGGGGAGAAGGATAGGTATGTACCTCCCCACGAGCTCAAAAATCCAAATGATTCAGAAGGTGGTCGGTCTGAGGATATGCTTGGCCGTATCCTCAACAAAGTTGAGGGGTCGAAAAAGATCTTGAAAGAGATGAAAGAAGACGTGTTGACCCTTAGCCATACCGTTACCTCCCATTTAGTATCAATCAAGCAGTTGGAAACCCAAATGGGTCATATATCGTCTCATCTAAACCCGAGACAACATGGGGGTTTGCCTAGTGATACTATGGCTAACCCTAAGAATGAGGTTTGAAGGTGGACTTGCGTCGTGCCACGACGTTAACTAAGGCGCTGCTTGGGAGGCAACCCAAGTTTTCTTATTTGTTTTCTTTCTTTGTTTGGAATAATGGTGTGTTGGTTGTGCAGGTTAATGTGTGGAAAGTGTTAGGAAAGAGGGAATTTAGCGAGAAAAAGCCCAGTCGACGCATGGCCGAAGCGGTCGATAACCCCGACCTAGACCGCCGTTAGACTCAAGACAAATTCAAATGGGAGTCTGTAAAACTCGGTGAGCCCAGGAAATTATTGGCGAATCACCGACCAGGTCGGCGATCTCGATCTATTCCATCTTTTGGACCCCCACCATAAATGGAGGTCCTGTTAAACTCGGTGAGGTAAGTGACCACTCAGCGTGTCATCGAGTGGTTCAGCTAGCATGATTAACGTCGTCGAATGGGCGAAAACTGGGTGATTTTTATGGCAAAAGGTTATACTTTTCAAATTCCTTCACTTGCCCTCTCTTTAAAGCTTCACAAACTCATACTTGCTTAGTATCTTCTACATTTTTGCATTTTTAAGAGTATTGTAGTCTTCATAGTTGTGTTCGAAGTGGATTACATTGCAGCCTAGCTTTTCAGTCTTTATTAATCGGCAACTAAGGTTAGTTTTCCGCACCCCATATTTTTTTTAGTAATTTATACTCTTATGAAAATGATCTTATCGTGTTGGCATGTGCTGGGCTTCTCTGATAGGATTAAACTTTTTGAATGCCTATTTTAATTAGAAAATCTTGCCCATATTGTTTCGAATGTTGAAATTCTGTAATATGTTGCATTGAAATAGGTTAAATTTTGTGGAGTTGTGCTTGTATGTTATGGGTCTTGTTTGAATTTGAGTTGTGCATGTTTTGATTTTTCTTGTTTTCGGGGGTTGCAGGGTTGAAATCGAGAAGTGGGTTGAAAATAGGCACGTTGGGTCGTTTGGCGAGCTGGGTCGAGCTCGCCTAACCACTCAGCGGTTCGCCTAATGTCCCCATCTCGCTTTTAATTTCATGCTTTATTTGATGTTGGTTCTGTAACTTTCAGCGAGAAGCCTGAGGTCGCCGATGGCACTCGGTGACTCGCTAAAACACTACAAGAAAAACTGCCTATAAGGAAGGGAAATCTCTTCCCTAAATGTCCAGATCTGGTCGCAAATGGGCCTATTACGACGGGACAATGCTGGTCGCCACCCGTCCTAAAAGGCTTCTTCGCTAAAGATTGATTGGGACGGGTTGCTCTAGCTGGTCGCCAAATGTTATTAGAGATGACAACTTATACAGTCGCAATTGTACTTTTAGGGACCATAAATACCGTCCCAAATTGGAAATTTTCATATTTAAAAAGTAGATATTTGCGACCGTGAAACCTTTTTTGTGATGAGTAAGTACCTGGTCCTAAAATACTCTATTGTGACAAGCAACTAACTCGTCCTGGAATAACCTTTAGAGACAAGAAACTAATATATATAAACTTACACTAGAAATAGTTAAAGCGCTTACCGCAAAAGTGTACTATTAATCAATTATCCAGAAACAACAACAAGCTACAATAACATAAGAAAATTATTAGAAAAACTTTTTGATGCATCAACCATAACATTTGATGGATTCGTCATATTGAACTCCAAGAGTGCAATCGCTTGGAACCCCGATATCAAGAAATAACAGAAAATGCACTTGAAACTACAAATTCAAAGTTCCAACTTTCCAGAAATATGTCTACATATGTCACTTGGACTTGTTTTACTGATAACCTTTTCGTCTTCTACAAAGGTGAGGTATGTGCAACTTCTATTAAAATGTTTCATGGAGTTTTCATAAGCTTCACAATTATTGCTAACTTGCAAAAAAGCTCAACATATTTTAGTGAGGTCAATAATGGTATCGAGACTATCTCAAAATAGAGGTGTTACAAGTAAGAAATTCGATTTAGCTATCACAGTTGTGTTCAAACCAGCTGCTGGTACATTCCAAGTGGTTAAAGATGCATCGATAGCTAATTGAAGCATAAACTATTTGCTACAGATGATGGTAAAGTTGTTGAAAATTCGTCATTGCCAATTTTTTTATGAGGCAATGATGGTTAAGTCAGTAGGAAGGCAAAAGCGAACATACAATCAATAGGAACTAACTAAATGAAATGGGCAAGGAAAATCTAAATTTTGAAAAGTTTAATAGTGGTTTTGTGAGTCCTCTGGTAACTTAAGGAAGAGGTGACAACTACAATGTAATTCAAAAAAATATTGGAGAAAAGCAAGGTAACTGGGAGGAGTTCACTTCAACTTAAAAATGAATTTAAATGAAAAATGCAGGTAGTAGGGCACTCAAAAAATATTCAGAGGACTTGGATGGAAAGAATTGAGAATACTCAAATACACACTATTAAGAAATTAGAAAGAGCAATCTTTATGGAGGGTTGTGATCACATAACAGTCTACTTGATTTGTGTAGACAGTAGCTTAAAATGTTCTAAAAAGTTGACTAAAACTTGATATCAGTTCTGGCGGTACTTTTATGCTTCGCTACTTAAGTTGTACCCAAGCTTACGAAAGCCTCGATAAATAAGCTTCATGTGTTACATGTTTTCTATGTTCAAAGCTATTCAAATGGGATGGTGGCAAAATTAATTTTTATCACTTTTGGGATCACAAATAATTGGAGAAAACACCTTGATCATTTTATACAACATATATACAATATTGAGCAAGAGAAATGATTGTAGTGAGTAGATATGTAGGACACGTGATGGATGAGTACATTGGTATCTGATGATCAGAAGAACCTACAAGGTTGAGATGTGTAAAAATTCCAACTGAAATACTCTACAAGTAGTAGACAACATAGCTAGCCATCACTCATCAAATGGGGGTTCGTCTTCATTTACGTATTAGCTATTTTTATGCAATAAAATAAAAAAATAGAGGAAGTCTTGTTACCCACAGTTGTGCATAGAAGTGTGTGAAAAAAGAGCAATAAGAAGATGTACAGCAACGACAAGAAGTCTATTTAACTTATGATTCTTCGGTTAAGTATATGATGTTTCTTAAATCGCAAGTGCAACAAACAACAACAACAACACTATGCCCGACAGTTATGCAGAGAAATGTGTGAAAATAGAGAAAGAAGAAATTGTGCAGTTGTGTACAGAAGTTTAGTTGACTAATGGTTCCTCTGTTAAGCAACTGATGCTTCTAAAATTACATGTGCAGGAAACAACAACACCATGCCCGATAGCTGTATAGAGAAAAGTGTTGAAAATAGAGCAAGAAGACGATGTGCAACAGTGACTAGACAAGGTTGAAGTCGAGCGAATTCGAAAGTGACTATCAACAAATCAACAAATTAACAAATCAATTAAACATGTTAAACAATATTCATAAACATTCTCTTTAGAAAAAGAAAACAAATTAAAGGTGCAAAACAAAACATCATGAAGTAAAAGAACAGTTATCAACGAAGGTACTTATAATGGGAACCAGGAAAGAAAGACAAGTAAAACTGAGACATCGTCATTGATTCTGTGTACTGCATTTTCTACTCCATATGACTTATTACGCCAGCTTATGTAGCTATTTACAATGGAGACAAGGAAGATAATTTTTTATAGTACCTGATGAAATATAATTTGTCGAATACGCTTGCTAGCTACAAATATGATGAGGCATTGTCAACTTAGCTCGATATGTTGATTTTCTTTTGCTGCTTGCCTGTATTCTTAAACAATAAGCTTAAAATGACTATAAAAATGCAAATTCTCAAAGAAATTAGGGGCCAATAAACTGAAATATTATCCAAACTACATGTACTCATAAACCTAATTAAATTCTCCATCGTCACGATCTAATGTGTTAATAATCATCAAAGTGTGAAATGACTACATTGTTACCGCGATAATCACCCATATGTGATCCATTTCTTGCTGCTTAATATGACTAACGCGATTATACTTCTAATGAACGCATATTATAGTCGCTAATTATTTACTCCAAGTGTATCAAAAACAAATTTCTACGTATTCCAATCGTCTGATTATTTTAAAATGTTGCTTTTAGGAGTTGATGCCTGAATATCTAAGCTTTCTGAAAGACATTTTACAAGAACTTCCTCTTACCATATCCAAAACATGTTGTAGTAGAACTGGATCTTGAAGGTTATTTTCAAGAATTTTGTGAAGAATTGTGCTGGACTATTCCTTGAAATTGCAGAGAACAAAGAGGACTATAACAAGTTTTATGACACTTTCTCTAAGAACTTCAAGATATTGTCAGTATCAGAAACCTTTCCAGCACTCAAAAGAAGTAAAGCAGAGGATTAAGAACTAGATTATTGCTCATAGGAAGAGTTTGTTCAAATTGTAATGAAAAAAAGTTAATGATTCAGATGACATATGAAAAGATATGCGTTCTTATAACTAGTCATTTCTCTCTTCACTTAGATAATATGTAACACTATGTAGTGTTGTCAAAGGCGCACTTTCGAATCTACACTTCAATGAACAAAGTTCATGCTACAAACTTGCATATACTTCAAAAACAAGATTATCAACTAAGAATCCCAACTCAATAATATTTCTCTAGTTATATAGATATATAAAACCACCAGTTGATGAAGAAGTATATACAGAGTAATTCAAACAAAAAAACACTAACGTAAATTAAGAAAAAAATTACAATAAACACTAAAGAAGAGACATACCTAAGAATCGATTAGATGAAAATCAACTAACAGACGAAGGTAGAACTTGATGACCTACAACCCGTGCTTTGCCTATTTTTGGGAAAGAGCAGATGAAATCTAAGAGAATTAGCACAGTTTTCCAAGAGAATTGCGATTTTCTCAGCTGCTACAGAGATTTTTGATGAAATCGATTTAGGGCTTTTGTGTGCTAAAAAATATGAAGTGACTGAATTGTGTTGTATAGAAAAATAGAGGTTTTTTTTAAAAAAAATTAATGCAATAAATTTTTAGCGCCCGATGAGTTTCTATTAAAATTAAAAATTCACTTTTTCCCTCTTTTCACCACTATATTTAGAATTTGGGACTAGTTTGTCATTTCTTTAGGGACTATATTTTATACCTTCACAATAACATATTGATTTATGGACGGAAATATAATCTCTTCCCAATACATGTATGTTTTGAGACAAGATTATTAACTCGTCCCTAAATGCTGGTCTTAAATAACAGTTTTTCTTGTAGTGTTATGTGTTTTTAGTGTAAGTTTTTATCGTCTGATTTATCATATCTATGATTTGCTTTCGCGTGACGCCAAGATCACTTGTTTTTCATAGGTGGGCCGATTGACTAAACCATATAATAATACTTCATTTTATTGGGTAAAGCACTCCCTAACAAAACTCCGTATCCAAGGGGACTCGAACCTAAGACTTCTTGGTTAAGAATGAAAAAGTACTTACCACTCCACCACAACCCTTATTGGTGACTAGTAACTTCATTTATAGGAACTATATCATATCTAAAGTATTTATCTTTTACTTATCTATAAGCTATATATTATGTAATTTTAAAGATAGTTGTAGATTATGAATTCTTTTTACTTATTTGCTAGTATCTATGTAGTTTATTCGGTTAAAAGACATGTAAATCACAAGTGGAGCTAAGATTTACCCCTTTTGGTTTGTTCAGGAGTTCATAGTCCATTATGATTTTTTTTCAGTTTAAAAAAGTGTTCTTTAGGCTTCAGACTCCGAACTTGGATACATTAATTATATTAAAAATCTAATAGTGAGTATACGATGTTGTACCAATGTGAATCATTTTCTTTAGGGAAATCATAATTCATTTGTTGTGCAAATGTGTATTAATTTTTCAGAAAATAAAATTTTAGTCATTCAATCTATGAATTCAACAAAATAAGAAAATAACATAACCAATGTAATTCATAAGCATGTTTTATTGGATAACCACATATCATATCGTACAAATATTATTGTTTTACATCTATTCACCAAGAATGGTATCATACTACTATAAAAGAAACCATATGAACTAACTAAGTTCGTGGTTGTAGTGCACATACAATGTAGAGGTCATACCGGCCATAGACAATAGCGGTTTGCAATTATTCAACTTGCGGTGAATGACAAGAAGTATGATTCAGAAGTTTTGAACCATCCATACAAGTTGTCATTTATCATATTGCTATGTAATAGTGTGTGCTTTTTACAATAGTGTTATAGTGTGAGGTTCTTACAAGTAACCATAAACATTTATCAAATTTTTAAACTACATTATAATATCAGTTTTCTCTTACAAATATTCTCAAACAAATATTTATGAGGTTAAAACTGAGAATAATAGAAAGTGCACCCAGGCAGTTCTTGATTATAAGGTTTCTCCAACTGAATTCATCTTCTTCCCCTAAAAGTGGGTTATATTCACTTATCACAGTACTCGTCATCGACCATAAGACATGTATCGTCCATAAGACTAAGGTAGATAAGACATTAGAAAGAGGAAGAAACCGATTTGGTTTAGAAGTTAGATTAACATAGGATGGGCGTTGTTGACCCTTTCAATCGTGCATACCGACATTCTAGTCAAGATATATATGACCATCTTTGAGCAGCTCCATAGAATGAGTGTCTACAACCAAAATTTGGAAAAATAATCTTATGTTTATTTTTTTCATATATTTTATTGTCATAGATTGTAAACATACATGGTAATTAATTATTGTAATTTAATAATTAATTTTTCTTTTTCAATTGACAATAAAATATTTCTTCTAATATCTTGTAAGATAAAAATAATCATTTATAAATTATTGTACGTTACATAATAATACAAATATGTAAATCTCTCTTATTGATTATAGTTTTTAAACGTTTTCAATAGACTCAATTGTTACACAAACTATCAAAATTATTCTAAAAGTGTTTAAAAATAAAATTAAGATTTCACTTGATTGAATATGCCAATTAGAGTATCATTTTTTTTCTTGTATAATATTTCGTATTACTTTTAATTATAAAAAACAATATTATAATGATTGTAACTTTTAAAAGACATTCAAATTAGTCAAGAAAATATTTTTTTTTAAAAATCAAGTATTTGACCCCAAGTTGTTATTTATAAGGCAAAAAATAGATTAAAATTTTGATTGATTTGATGAGCATAATGCTATGACACTCGTAATCTTCGAATCCTGAATCCATCTCGGATTATGATGGTAAAAAATACTGGTTGTCGCCAACACTAATTTGGTACATACACAACCCTCAAGATTTCTTTAAACACTAGTCATGTTGTCATGGGATGGAAAAACAAAGGCTTATGTCATCCACAATCCCTTAAAGTTGTTCGCATAATTCACTTAAACATCTTAACTAGGACGTGTACCTATTGAACACCTAAATTGTTCAAAACATGTATCTATTAAGCACAAAACACTGATATGACAAAAAATGTGTTTTGCAATTCCTTGAAGCGAGTGAAAAATATATATTCAAATAGTATTTTTTTTTCTTTTATTGACACTTGATACTATAATTAGCTTAAAAGATTTTTTTTCTTCTTTCATTTACACTTTTTTTTCAAAAAAGAAAAGAACCCCACCCCTACCAGTCAGCTTCTTCATAATTTAGTTTGCAAAACTTTCTCCATTTTAGCTCCAACATTGTTTTTCTTTCTTTTTCATAAAAAATAATATTATTTCTTCAAAATCTAAAGATAAATGAAAATCAACTATGAAGAAATCATATGATTCAGATTTGAAAGAAAGACTTTCTTTCGTATGATTTATTTCAAATCTCATAAAAATAATGGAACAAATATGAAGAAAGAAGAAAGAAGAAAAATGATTTTTACGTATAAAAAAAGTTGGCCGATATTTGTTTATCACAATTTTCGAATAAATATTTTTACTCAAATTCAAATATAAACCCATTAAATTTATCAAAAATATTCAAAAATTTGATAGAATTAATTTTTGAGCTATCAATTTCTTTTTGTCATCGATGTAGAAATGACTAACAACCGACAAATTTTTCTTTCTTCTTCACTCTAAGTATGAAAATATATATATTTTTTAAAAATTAATCTTCAAGTTATTTGAAAAGAAATTGGGTTTTGTGATTTGAGAAAGAATGTGTTTTGGGAAGAAGATGAAGCTGAAAGGGGATTGGGTAGGGGTGGGGCTGGGTAGAATAGGTTGACATTTTCATTTTTTTTTTAAAATTTAGATATAAAATGTGTTTGAAATAATTTTAAGAATTTTTTTTTATAATTTATGGTCCCAGTGGCACATGTTATTTTTTTAATTAGTCATTTTGTCATGTCAGCGCAAGTGTATCACACACTCTTCATATTTTTTTGTTAATTATAAAAAAAATGCCTAATAGGAACAATTTTTAAATAGGTAAAAATGTTCAATAGGTACTAGTTTTAGTTGAGGTGTCTAAGTGAATTACGCGGATAACTTTAAGGGGCGTCGATGACTTAAGCCAAAAATAAAAACTTGTCTTTTTCACACAATTAGTTTCTTAAAGATTGTAACTCATTTAATCTCTTCATATTAATATTAGAGGAACTTTCACATATAGCCACTCAAAAATAGCCTAATTACGCTCCATAGCTATAGTTTTCTAATTACGATTCATAGCTACATGTTATAGGGAGGAGAGTGACAAGCGAGACTGGGAGAGGAAGGAGAGAGGCGAGCGAGAGAGGGCAGAGAGTGGGAGAGAGGTGAATTGTATATGTATATCACTTAGATAATTGTATATGTATATCACTTAGATAATTGTATATTATACATAAGCATTTGTATATTTTGGCGAGAGAGATTGGGAAAGGGAGGAGAGAGGCGAGCGAGATTGAGAAAGGGAGGAGAGAGGCGAGCGAGATTGGGAGAGGGAGGAGAGAGGCGAGCGAGAGAGGACAAAAATTTGTATAATTTGTATCTTGTTTGTATAATTTCCAGGTACGTTTGTATAATTCAAGTGTTTTTAATTTGTATAATTAAGTAATATAAAGTCTGGAATTATACAAATATAATAAAGCTCAAAATAATGAATTGATACAAACATAAACATATGAACTTTAAACAGTTATAGAAAATTTATTATACAAATTACATTATATAAATTATATTATACAAAATCCAAAAACTAAACGTTTATACAAATTTTAAAAAGTTATACACAAAAAGATTGAATGTATATGATGACAAAACTGAAAAACCAAAGGAAATCATCGTCATATACAAATACAAACAATCGTATACAAATACAAATCAAACAAAAAATTGTTAGCTGCGAATTATACAAATGTGACGAATTATACATTTACAAACGTGACTAATTATACAAACTCGAAGTCAGCCCATATAATTAATGTATAATGTTAGTCGCGAGTGGTAATTATAACAAACTATATCTATGATGGGTAATTAAGTAGTATAATTTGGCTTAGCCGCGTAATTTTTCCTTAATATTAATGCTTATTTTTTTTTTGGTTTCTCACCCGGTGTTCGGAGCCCACATTGGCTAAATCCGGATCGCGCACTGCAGGATCCATTCGGGGTGGCACTCCCAACAAAATTTTCTCCATACCCATGGCTCGAACCCGAGACCTCTGGTTATGAGTGAAACACTCTCACCTGTGCACAATTGGTTAATGCTTCTTTGTTAAAAGGCAGGAATGGAGAATTTGTAGGGATTAATTTTATTAAATATTGTGTCTACTTAAATCAAGAAAGAAATATATATAACGAGTTATAATTACCCTCATTTATAGGAAAAATATCATATCTAAAGTATTTATCTTTTACTTATTTATAAGGTATATTATGTAATTTTAAAATTGTTGTAGATTATTATGAATTCTTTTTACTTATTTGCTAGTATCTATGTTATTTATTTTGTTAAAAGTCATGTAAATCAAAGGTTATGATGCAACGAATGATATTGCTCTTTTAATCATAAGTCTTGTTTTCGAGTTTGGATATGAAAAAATTCTTAGTAAAAAGAGCTTCCACAGAATGAATCCTACCTACGAAGCGTGAATCCGAATAGATCAAACTTCAATACGAATATCAAATATTGTCCTAAATATTTTTTGCCAAACATTATAAGTAATTGAGTATGATTGTTAGGATAAGGGTTTTACTGAAAAGTTGTATATGATTCAATAAAGTCGAGTCAATTAAAAGCTTTGATCAAATAAACAAAACCATTTTGTACAAGTAAATAATTGATTTCCAGCAATAAAATAATATTAAGGGTTGACCAGAAAGTGGGGATACCCATTAATTATTAGTGCTTGTGCACGATACGTTATAAATTTATAATTAGCATTTTTTATATAAGTACTAAAGACTGATCCAAAATTTTAAAATTATATGTTGTGAATTTAAAAAAAATTAATAAATTATTTATAGATATTAAGTGGATCTTCAACCCAAAATATAAAGTTTTGGCAAATTATGACTCTACTTTGGCCCATGTATAAAATATGATTGAGATTTATAAGTACTAACTTTCTCAAATAAAAAATAACCAAATTTTACGTTGAATATTTAAAAATAAATGTAGAAAAATTGACTTATTATTGGAGGCGTCGTCTATTACATGAGATGCATTCACAATTTCACATTGCATTCGTTTTGACTTGTTCTTACCATATATCCATTTTCTTCCGTTTTTATAATTATGGTGTTCGAATCAAATTTTCTTTTACAATCCATGAAAATTACACTTATTTTTTTTTAAAAAATAATTTTATTTTGTCTATTTCTTATCTGCCCAAATATTAGAATATGACTACTTTGCGCTTTTTTAATATTAACGATTCTACTAAACAAAAAAATTATTATAAAAGAAATAATAAAAAAATAAAATAAAATATAATATCATAAAAATAAAAATATCATGAATCACAAAAGAGCTCAGGCTTACGAACTAAAACGTAGAGGGAGATTTCTCCCTATAATTAATAACAAAAACGAATAATATTACAAAGATGATGATGAGAAAGTAAACAATTATTGTATCTACTAGAATGTCAAAGCATACAATATAATATTGATACGATTATGATATCTTACTTTGAATTTTCTTTGGTCAAATTGGAAACAGATATGATTGTATACCTATTTATTTTACAACTTTTTAATTTTCAAACCTATTTCATTGACTTATTAGCCAATATTTCCCTATAAAAATACCATATATCAAATTATTTTTATCACATCAAATTATTCATACAATGATGAAAATTCCACTATTTTCCTCTTCTCTTATTATTTTTCTTGTTCTTGCTACTTCAATAAGTCCTTCACATGAAAATCAATCATTTCTTCAATGCATTGAAACAAATTCAAACCCTTCTTATCCAATTTCTTCATTAGTATTTTCTCCAAATAATTCTTCATTTCCATCTGTTTTGCAAGCTTACATAAGAAATCTAAGATTCAATGAGTCCACAACTAGGAAACCTCTCTTCATACTCACAGCTCAACATGAATCTCATATTCAAGCTTCAATTATTTGTGCAAAATCACAAGGTGTCCAAATGAAAATTAGAAGCGGGGGGCATGACTACGAGGGTCTTTCTTATGTGTCCAACGTACCATTTTTCGTCGTTGACATGTTCAATTTCCGATCGATAAATGTTAGTATTGAGGATGAATCGGCTTGGGTTGAAGTAGGTGCAACCCTTGGCGAAGTTTACTATAGAATCGCGGAAAAAAGCAATATTTATGGATTTCCCGCGGGAGTTTGCCCCACCGTGGGAGTTGGGGGACACTTTAGTGGGGCCGGTTACGGTAACATGATGAGGAAATACGGTTTAACAGTCGATAATATCGACGATGCAAAATTAATCGATGTTAATGGACGAATCCTCGATCGTAATTCCATGGGGGAGGATTTATTTTGGGCTATTACGGGTGGTGGTGGGGTAAGTTATGGAGTTGTCTTGTCGTATAAAATTAAGTTGGTTCGAGTCCCACCAAAGGTAACAGTTTTTCGAGTCCCGAGATTTTATGACCAAAATGCCCTTGACCTTGCTTACCTATGGCAACGTCGCGCTAACAAGTGGGACAATGACCTATTCATGAGAATGATCATTGACGTAGTCAATAGCACTACACGTACCTCGGAGAAAACCATAAGGGTTTCCTTTTTCACTTTATTTTTAGGAGACTTAGATCGACTCATCTCAGTTCTCAACCAGAGTTTCCCAGAGCTAGGGTTAGAACGAAAGGACTGCATCGAGATGTCTTGGATCGAATCCGTGCTTTACTATACAAATTCCCCAATTACCCCTATTGATGCTTTGCTAAGTAGGTCACCTCCCCTAACATACTTGAAAAGGAAATCAGATTACTTGCAAAAGCCAATGTCAAAAGAAGGGTTAGAGTTCATATTCAAGAAAATGATAGAACTACAAACACCAACAAGTTTGATATTTAATCCTTATGGTGGAAGAATGAGTGAAATTTCACCTTTAGCTAAGCCATTCCCACATAGAGATGGAAATATAGCAAAGATTCAATATTCAACAAATTGGAATGAAAAAGGAGTTGAGGCTTCAAACCATTATCTCAACTTGACAAGAGTACTTTATAACTATATGACACCTTTTGTGTCAAAATCACCAAGGTTAGCATTCTTGAATTATAGGGATATTGATTTGGGAATTACACATAATGGGAAATTGAGTTATTTTGAAGGGAAAGTGTATGGGATAAAGTATTTCAAGAAGGAAAATTTCAATAGGTTGGTGAAGATCAAGACAAAAGTTGATCCTCAAAATTTCTTTAGGAATGAACAAAGCATACCAGTTTACCCTTCTTGGAGGAATTAAGTAAATATTATATTTGATGTATTTCATTTTTCTAATTATGATTGGTTATTGTTTAGTTTGATTCTTAAAATGTAATATTCACACTAGTGATAGATCCTAGATCTGTTTATGAAGATTATAAATAAACTAATATGTTTATTTAAGGATTGAAAGTTCAATATGTTTATTTGATTTGTTACTATCATACACACGTGATGTTGATTTTTATTTACTTAATTATGTATATTTTTACTTAACGTACTTTAATATCGCGTGCAAATTCGATTCTTTTTAATAAGCCTAAAATGTGAAAAGTTCTTTTGATAATAGATGACATTGAGATTCAGCATAATTTCATCTACTATAAGCTTAAATGAGTTAGGAAAAAACATATTTTGTTTACTTATTAAAGTCTTCAACCATATTTTGGATCTTCAAAATTATACGGGAAGCAAAATTAATTAATTATTTGTTTCATCAATTTGGTAAATACATCGTATAAGTGCACGTGATGGAAGATGATTTATATTATAGAAAATATAGATTAAGGTCTGTTGTCATTTTAGAATCTGCGCATAATCAAGGACTCGGTCAAATCCTCAATTAATGTAGAGATAAAGTTTCAAAAACACACCTAAACTATACCCCTTTTTTTGAGTTTCATACCTAAACTATTGAGAGTGTGAGTTTCATACCTAAACTATCAATTTTTAGTTTGAGAAACACACCTCTCTCTTTTATACCACTCTCATCATGGTATGTGTAATACACTCTCTTTTATTTTAAAAAATTGCCACATCCACTCCACATGGACAAAACATTCAACCTTGACAAAAATTAAATAAATTATTAGTATTAGTTAAAATTTAAAATTTAAAAATTATTATCCAAAAAAATAATATTTCTTTATAAAATAAAATGTAAAATATTTTTCTTACCCCACACCATCACTTCC
>JAJONZ010008857.1:0-59860 GCA_029582445.1 Solanum paucissectum
TGATAAAAATATATTTGAAATTTAAAAATTAAGAAAATTTTAAAAAAATTGATTTGTTTTTTGAATAGAGTAGGTCGGGTACGGGTTATTGTGGTAGGGAAGAAAAAAAAATTAAAGGGTGAAGTGGAGTTTGGAAAATGTTTTCCTCAATTTTGGAAGGGAAATCATTTTTCTTATATTTGAGGAAAAATAGCTGATTTGGAAAACATTTTTCATACATTTAAGCCAATCAAGCATGAGATTATTCGAAAATATTTTCCTTCATACCAAACACACCCTAAGAGTTTGGGGGTTCTAAATTTTCTTTAGAACCGACAATTAATTTTGTTAAGGGTTCACAAATTAATATACATACATATTTAATTAATTTTCTTGTATAAATACAAAATCTACGAAAAAACCACTGGATTTATTCGAACCCATAAACCTCCACCTAGCTCCGCCTCTTGATAGAAGCCATTGGTGGAATGAGTGATGGTATATACCTACTACAAACGTGAAAAACGTGGACGCGGCTGATTGTTAGTTATACCTACTACAAATCTACCAACTTGTTACTTCTAACAATAAATGATCGAGTGGTTGTTATTTTAGAAAATCAAAATATAAATCATCATGTTTCATTAATTTATGTACGAAAAGTTACAAAGAAGAAGACAAAGAAAATCATGATTTTGACGTTACTTGACTTTTTATTTTTCTTTACTTAAAAACTATTTTTTTAGTCAATCCAAACGGGCTAGAGTTGTAAGCAATGTAGCTGATACTTCAACAGAAATAAAGGCAAAATGTAGTTCAATTTTGGCATAGAGGTGTCAAAATTGAGCCCAATGTAGGTAACCTGCCCAACCCGTCCATAATTTTAAGGGTTGAGCTTAAGATAATTTAAATTGAGTTCAATCTCAACTCATTTAATTAGTCATAACCCATTTTAAGAGAATCCTCAATTGAGCCCAATTTAATCTCTAATTTCAACTCATTTTAAGACTCTTTATTTGCATTGATGTAATGTATGTTCCTATATTACATGTATGAATTACTATCTATTTTGTATCTTTTAGGATTTATCTATTCATTTGTAACTTCTTCTTTTTTAATTTTTTTTAGTTGAAATTTAAATTGTGGTTATAAAACTTAGTAATAATGTATTAAAATTATTGAGAGTAAGCGGGTCAAATTGGGTGGGTCAAGACCAACCCATTTTTAAGCCCATTGGAGCTCAACCCATTTGATCCCAAAGAAAACTTGGACGGGTCAGGCCAAAAATCTCAAACAAACACTGAATCTACTATCGCTATCTCAATGATGGAACAAGATCATATGCACTACACTAACATTATATCCAAATGCAGGTCATTAATGCAACAACTGGGAATATCAAGGCCAATCCACACGTTCAGGGAGCAGAACATGGTTGCGGACATACTAGCTAAAGAGGGAAGGAGATTGCAGACTAGTAATGGAAGGATGCTTCTAGTTTGCACTACCTAATAATTTTACTGATTTTAACTTTTCGCCTAAGTGTGAAACAGGTTACCTAACGTGTTTCAGTAAAGGAGTAAGGATAGTAAGTAAAAATACAATATTTTTAGTGGAAAACACCAACTCAAAAGGTGTAAAAAACCAAGACCTGTACCCCTACAAGATTTAACTTCAACTTCACTAAATCACCGAGCCTCCACAGTAAGAGATTACAAATTTTGCAACCTATGGAACTAACTCTAATTTCTTAACTTCAAGTTATGGATTTAGATTATAACTCTTGTAATCCTAGGAACTAACTCTAATTCCTAACCTTCAACACAAACCTCCCAAGGTATGTGTTCCCAACTCTTCGAGTTATCACAACCTGAAGACAACACTCTTAATTCAGTTTATAACTCACTGAACTAAGATTACATCAAGACTCAATCACAAAGAAAAACTCCTAACACATAAACTCTGTAAAAGGATCAAGTTCTTCGATGTGTTCCTTCTATGCGTTGGTAGCACTTGCAAAGTTAATTTCTCAATTGCTCTTTTTGCTTTGTAAGTGCACAAGTATTCTGGACGACTTCACTTCTATTTAAGCACAATTCTTCATAGAGTTATTGTTCACTTCAAACTCCTCATTGACTTGAACTCTCTTGACTTAGAGTTCTACTTCAAGTAAGACTCCTTCTTCAATTCAAACTCCTTGCTTCTTTAGACTTCTTCTTCAAATTATATTCATTGATTCTTTTGTATTGTAGTCGAACTCCAACACTTCAATTCAACAGTAACTTGAAGAGTTCTACTTTAAGTGGGACTTCTTTTTCAATTAAAACTCCTTGCCTCTTTAGACTCCTTCTTCAAATCGAACTCATTGATTCTTTCTCTTCAATTCATCAGATGTTTACTTCCTTGGGTTTTCTCACGAAATTAACATTATGCATTCTTTTATTTTTTCACTCTTGTCTTTATTCATCTTGAAAGCTTTTCCAAATTCAACTGCTCGTGACAGTGTACTTCTGGACCATGTAGACTGACGTGTTTCATCTTTCTTTGTCAATCATCAAAACTACATAAATCCCAACAAATTCCCCTTTTTTGATGATTACAAACATCTTTTCTTTGTGCATTCAAACAATTTCATCTGTAGACACTGAAGCATGAAATACTAACATGAAACAAGTTAGTCAATGGGTTATAAACACTGCACAACTCTTATTTTCCCCCTTTTGGCATCATTGAAAAGTTATGGCAATCCTATAATATATGATCTAGATTGATTAGTTAAACTATTCATGGCACTGGGCTATCACCAAGATAATCAGATAACCACTTCATGCAATATATTAATGTATTATAGAGAGCAAGAGCATGAGTCATTAAAGCAATAGATAACCATTCCATTGAACTGTCAGATAATGTTCCATATAAGATCGAAGTCATACTGAATGAAGCAAAAACTATTGAGCACCAATAAATAAACAAACACTGGATAGACTAGAATAAAGCTAGAGGCATTAACATTGAAATGTAAAGAGAAGAATGGAACAGGTGGCGATAATTGTTTCAACCAACGAATAATTTCTGCATTTTTAACCCTTTCTTTATCAAGAACAGTCTGTAGATCTTAAATTCTCATCTGATTTTTTTATAAGCTGTATGAGCTGCCTTCAGCTAAACAATCTTATCAGTGAAAATATTACTTCAACCTTTTCATTGGAGTATCAATTTTTCTCATTGAAGCATGTAGATTAGCAAGGTTCATCTATTCAATAACCTTTTTTTTTCTTTTTTTTTTATTTCAAAAGTCCATGCCTGGATTGAAATTGAGTATTCCTCAAAAATTACAATGGGAATCATGTCATTTTTTTTATGCTATCTCTAAGATCTTCTTTAATAATGGCATCATCTTGACACTTATGATTTCTAGATTGGAGTTCAAGGTGGAATAGAAAAAAAAATATGTTTCTAGAGTTGGTTCTTCCTCGTGAATTGAAAATGAGGAACTAAATTTCCCTCCTCAAATAAGAATTATATATGTACTAAGTTAAGAGAAATTTGAAGAGGACAACATCACAAATATCAGTAGATGTACTTTGGTGAATATCTGATTTAAACTTGCAAAAAAATCCAAGAAGACACAATGAGATAGAACAATTTGAAAGAATAAGATTCTTGAGCTTGGACGATTATTTTATTCTGTATTAGAAAAATTAATACATGAAACATGAGTGCTCAACTGTTTCACTTTAGATAGTATTAACCTTTATCAATATAGAACATACCTAATAAGAGCAATTTTGTGATAATCATTGCTTGCTTGCATCGTTTTTCTGCACAATCTAATACAAAATTAGGTTAAAACAAGTCAAAGATCTGAAATTGGGACACACAACTAAATGTGTAAGACTGAATTGAATATCATTTTAGCTCATAAAATTAAGGAAACAATTATTCTAGCCAATCATTGAGGGGAGGGAGTTCATGCAATCTTAATCATCCCCAAGTCTAACTTATTTTTTTCAAAATGCTCCTTACTTAGTGTCAGAATCCATCAATTGTTATCTGACTACAAACAACGTGATCCAGCAACCACATACTTTTGTGGATAAATCAATTTCAAGATTCGTTGTCCCCCCTATCAATGCGCCCTTAATTTGTTCAACATTTGGATCAAGTGGTACAACATGTTTCAATGCACGCTCATCAGTTTCACTTCTATCCTCACTTTTTTCTTTTCTTTTCTTTTCTTTTTTTTTTTTGAAAAATAATCTCACTTTCTTTCCCCTTACACATGCACTACATCCTCTTTTTTTTTTCTTTTTTTCTTTTTATAAAAATGACACATTCCCTTTTTTTGTGAAGTGAGCGAAAAGAACTTTTGTGTGTCTTCATTCATATACCTTGAGGGTTAGTCTTAGGAACCCAGACAAGCTTGGGTCATTTCTTATTATCAAAAGGGTGAATCAGATTTCTTTTCGCCTATCTAGGGAATAGGTCAGTGGACCTGTTTCTGTCAACATGTATAAATTTATTTTCATTTGCCAATTTAGAATATATTTTTTTCTAAAACCATTAGCAATTGGACACTATGTAGTTGGATGACCAATTTTACCATAAATATAACATAAATCTCTAGAGATAATATTTTCTTTATGAAATCCTATACCAACCTTCTCATTGTGCACCCTACCACTCAATTTGCTAACAATTATGGAGGAATTAGTCCATCTATTAGCTCTTTCAACTTAGACACTTCTAGATTCAATTTTCTCACCTTTTCTTTTTCACAGAAAAAAACAATTTTACACTTCTTAAAATTCGATTCAATCTTTTCCTTATCTTCACACATGACTCCCTTTCCTTTTTCAATAATAGACAACTTCAAAATTTCAGATTTCAAGTTCAGATTCAGTGAATCAAGTTGGTCAACCTGGTCCTTTAGGATTCTATTCTTTTTATCAGTTTCAATTTTGCAGGTTTCAAGATCAATATAATCAAACTTTACACTTTCAAGAGAACTGAATAATTGATTCCTATCAGAGGTTAATTCTTGAAATTCATCAATTAGAGCATTCATCCAGAAAATGAGTTTTCTTTTCGAGAAAAGGTGTAATTTTTCTTTTAAGTCAAGGATACTTATCTCAGTGTTTGCTTCTTCTTTTTCTTTCATGTCTGATTCTCCAATAGTCATGAGAGCAATCTCATCTACCTTTCCATCATCATTATGTTGTGATCCTGTTTCTTCGTGTGCATCCATGAGAGTATCCCAAATTTGTTTCGCAGTTATGCAACTAGATATTCGGCGATACTCATATGGTCCGAGGCCATAAATAAGAATAAACTTAGCTTTGACATTCTTTCCAAGAATCTTTAAGTCAGCCTCCTCATATTCACTCTTTCCCTTTTGTACGTCATTATTTTCACCATCCTTCTAAGTTGGGTATTGATCCATCAATAATTCTATTCCAAATTTCATAAATCTCAGCCTGAATAAAAACTTTCATTCTTGCTTTCCACCATGAGTAATATTGGTCATTGAATAGCGAAGGCTTGTTGATATCTTGTCCTTCACGATATCCGATTGGAGGTGCAGAATTCATCCCGATCTTTTCTTAAGTGGTTAAACTTTTATCAAGAAAACCTGCTCTGATACCAATTGCTAGTCTACACGACCTAGTAATTTTACTGATTTTAACTTTTCGCCTAAGTGTGAAACAAGTTACCTAACGTGTTTTAGCAAAGAAGTAAGGACAATAAGTAAAAATACAATATTTTGCGTGGAAAACATCCGGCTCAAAAGGTGAAAAAACCATAACCTATACCCCTACAAGATTTAACTTCAACTTCACTAAATCACTGAGTCTCCACAGTAAATGTTTTATTTAAAAATAGACTGGTATTAAAAGTCGCCACTTAATTTTTAAGTAAAAGCAAGAAAACTATTTTTTTCCAAATGATTAAAACAGAAATCTAATGAAAATATTAAAATGGGGTTCGGGGTTCATATTAGCATTTGGGGAAGGGTTTGAAAGCACCAGAAATGTCCCCTAATACGCGGTTATCCGATAATTAACTATTTTGACTAATTTATTTAAAGTAAGCAACTTAATTCAAATTGAAGGAATGAACAATTTTAAAAGATAAGATCATCTTGAGGGGGAAAGGGAAATATTGAGATATTATCTAAGTATGATATTCTGTAAAATTATTTTTTAAGTCTAGTAAATGATAAATAATTTATTTAAGTAGTTAATTCAAAATTGATGTCTTTTGGGGATTTGAATTTTTAAAACCTTAAGATTAATAGAAAATATTAACAAGTAACAAAACGCAATAAAATAAAGAGAGAAACGTGGGCCCAAGTATGGTTTTCTATCCGCCTGGAGCAGTACTTGGGCATAATTTCGTTTTGGGGGTCTTTGGCCCATTTGCATCTGTCCTAATAACTAACAGATAATGCTGAAAATAAATTGAGCTTTTGGCCCATTTCCCTGTCCTAATCTAATCAAGAAAGCTGAGTTTCTTTTGGGTTTTGGGCCCATCTTTCACCTGTCCTATGTTCTAATAAACATACAAATCAAGATAAATGGATGGGCTTCGCCCCAAAAGTAACAAAATAAAAGAACTGAATTTTGGAGGCCTTTGGGCCCATTTCTCAATTTTTCGTATACACTAGGTGTATACAATCTCAAATCAGCTCCAATTCTTCTTCGTCAATTTTTGGGGAATTATACTTCTGATGGCTGGCTGACTGACTTGAATAAAGAATTTTGGGGCCTTTTTGGCCCCCTTGAAAATGCAAAAGATAGAGTCCGCGAGGACTTTGACAGATTTCACATGCAAACAAAAGAGTAATACATTAAGTAATGAATCATGATTTAATATTAGAAATTATCAAGTAAATTGACCTTATATACTACCGCACTTCAATTTTAAACAATATAAGAAGACTAGGCAGATCACAAAAATGTCCTTAAATCGATACATATGATATTTTAATGTTCTTAAACAACTAAAACCGTAGTCAAGATTGAGCAGATACAAAGCCATCAATAGTTACATTAATGCTTCATCCTAAGATTTTCAATTGAAATAATTAAGCCTTGACCAATTAGTGACCATATGGCTTTGAATAAACCATTCATACCCAACAATAGCCTACATCAAGCATTAAGAGAGTTGATATATTATAATATGTGTGAGTAACATAAAGAGCAAATGGATCAAAGCAATACTTCTCATAGCATGAATTAGTATTACTAGAAAAAATAAAATCCGAAAAATAGCCCATGATAACCAAACATTCAACTTATCATAAAGTAATACACATAAACAATCCTTTTCTTCTTAACCAACAGTGAACTCCAAATGAAATAAAAGAAGATACATATCATGCTCTTAAACAACTAAGCGAAGTAGCGAACAATCTATGTAATACTAAAGTGAAACTAAATGCTTTGAAATGCAGAAATCTTCAAAATTATATTAGAAAAAAATAAGACAGGAATCCACATAATTCCCAAACGTGAATAAGAAAGGGATTTTAACACTTTGTAAATTAATGAAGGAATATAGAAAATGATATACATGCTTTAGAAATTTTCTAAAACATAAATCTAGCAATGAGATTATAATGAGACTAACAAATCAGGGACTTGAAAAATTGAGGAAGAACTGGCTACTGCCTCCGACAAGCAATAAATAATGCAACCTACACACTCCATATCGATTAGATTTAAGGTTTTTCTCCTATCTCGTAATGCGGATGACATTAACAGACCAATGCAAGAACTTGATGTTGAAAAGACTACCACAAATACGAACATAACAAGTAACACTAGAACAAACAGACCCCTTAACTCATTCGAAACTTTTAAAGATCAATCAAAGATGAAGAACAAATATTAATCAAGTAACCATCCATAAACTCGTAAAGAAAATTTAAGGCTATTAACCCTCAAACATCAAAATACAGAACAGGTAGATATGAAGATTGAACTAATAACAACAGATGATATTTCAGCCATCTTAAGCCAGTATCCAACTAAACGAGCAATCAAAACCATGAAGACAAAGTAAATAAAGTAAAAATCGACAGAAAACTAGAGTTCTTAATTCAAAAAGCTCTTAGGCTTAGATTTACATGAAGAAAACCCATTTTAAATCTTAATCAACCAAGACGAACTAATTCGAAAACAAACGATACTTAATCGAACAACAACAGTAAACCAAAAAAAAAATAGCGACATCCATGAGAGGGAGAGGAAGAATCAACGAAGAGCTTCGGCCCTCAATTGAACACCAACTAGACAAAAAACATCAAACAAAGATCGAAAGAAGTTTACCTTTTTGGGGGCAGCAAACTGAGAACCGAATGAGTTGGACGCGACGATCTCTACCACACAAGCTCAAACACGCACAACAATCAAGAAATTTGGGCAGAAACTTAAACCCAAACACCGAAACTATTATCTCATCTGCTTTCGAAGTGTATTTAGTGTGTATTTTAAGTACTTGTGCTCAAGCTCTCCTTTGTATTTTCGCTCAATAAAAGTCCAACCCTTAACAATGGTGAAAAATGAGGTATTTATAGATGAAAACTGGGGTTCACATTTTGGGGGGAAAAGGGAAAATATTTGGAAAAGAACAAGGCCCAACAATTCAAAAAATTATCCAAAATTCAAGGAATATGCCAATTCCTTATGAAATTTCAACAAATTCCGAAAGGGAAAAGGGTGAAGTGGATGTCTTAGATGACTCGAGCGTCCTTGCAACATTACGTGGCTTTAATCCCACAATGCAAAGACGAGATGCGGCTGCAAGGAAGAGACTCCAGTCTGCTGTAGCCAAAAGCACTGTACGAGAACAATACTGGATTGAGGAAAAAGACGAGTCCTCTGTACTATTGACGATGTGTGATCACCGTGTCCTTCTTTGACCGTTGCTGCTGGTTGTTCTCGCATGAGGCGAGGTGAGGCGCGTACAAGGGTCGCTTGGAGTCGTTCACGCGTATTGTTATTGGATCACTACTTATTGTTACTGTTATGCTGTGAAGACGAAGACGCCGTGTACTCTATTGCTGCTGTTTGTTGAAATCTTCTGGGTCTTGTTGTGTTGATGGATAATTGGGTCGGGTTGGTAGTGACATAAAATTGGGCCGCTGAAATATGTCGATTAGAGAAGGAATTGGGCTGGGAATTGGAGAATAGGTCAGCTGAAAGCATTTTGGACTGAGTCAAAGGCCCAATTTTGGGTCTTAAAAAACATTTGAACTCAAGCTAGGAGATGGTTATACCTGCAATTACAAAATAACTATCGAATTAAAATTGTAACCAATTTAAGTTGAAATTATAGCCAAATTGAATTAAATTGACGAATTCGGCTAACAACAAAATAAGATGAATTAGTATCAATTAATGAGCTTCTAAAATCTTAATGAAATAAAATAATTAACTTAATTATGAAATAATTAATTTAAGTACAAACTAATTAATTCAAAATTAAAACTATAATTCGAACTAAGACTAAATTCATAAAAATATTTATTGTAATCAATGTAGATATTTTGATATGATTTTTAAATATTTATAAAATATACTAATTACATATATAATTATATGAAATATATTTATTATTCAAAATACTATAAAGATCGACTGAAATTACTTTAAATAACCTTGAAACTACTTGAATTTTATAACGCTAATTATTCTAAATCGTTTGAAAATCAAGAAACTCGAAAATTAATTATTATTGGGAGAGTCAAAATTGAGTGTCAACAAATGTTCCTCGTTTGACTTGGATTGATGAATGAAATTCAAGGCAAATGAAATTGACTAATCCAATTTTGGTCATCTACATCTTCTCCTTTCAGAAAAAAAGGTTTTTGGTACGGACTTTAGGAATTATGGCCGAACCCCGGAAATGGGTTTCCTAGATATCTAAGGCTATATGAGAATTCAGTCCACTTGTAGTTTGGTACGCTTGATTTCACGCATGATTTTGAAAGAATTCAAAAGTCATCTTGATATCGAATTATGAAGGGACAGGAATGCTCGAGAATAAGATTTAAGAGCGAATGTCGGAATACAGCCGAGTTTTCAACACTGATCCCACCTACATATCCCTCAACTTAGGGAATCAGGCTGCTTGTAGTTCGACTCAATCGGTTGAAAAGTAAATCTATTATGTAAGATAACCTTTGGTTCTGGAAAAGCGACAAAGTAAGTTGAGTATGAAAAGGAGGCTTGCAACCTCTTAACCATGAATGTGGCGCGCTTTACACCCATAAATAAGAACTTACACGGATATAATTTCCAAAGCTCTTGGCGCATTGTCACTTGGATTGGAAAGCTGCTTCCGGTGGAAACCAAAATTTTCCGGATGCAAAACTGAAACCGATGAATCTAGGAAAGACCTACATGCCTTCTGATAGGGGCGTGGTTTGATTGTGGTGGAAGTCGCTCATCAGCTCGCGTCCTAAGAGTTTGGTATTCCTCTTTGGACTATGTCCCAGTTCGCTGCTAAGAAAAAGTTCCACGTTGTGTAGCATCCTTTTTTATGTCGTCCGCACCTGTGGTTTATTTTGAGAATTCATCCTCTCGGATGCTCTCGACAAAGACTGAGATAGAACTCATTAGCATAAAAAATATAATTCAAATGGGGAGATAATGTATTTTACCGTGTTGACTCTTAATTTTTCTCCTTGAACATTTGATGTCAACTTCCTCAGGTTTGACGTAAAGCAAATAAAGCTCGTGACTCATATTTGCAATATAATCTTCAATGTAGTCTTCCTTTGATGTCGAAGTAATAAAATAGGCTGATGTAATATATTGATAGTTCTCTTAATGTCGTTGTTGATGGTTCTATTGATGTCGTTCTTGCAAAGAAAATGATGCAGCCGATGTTGATTTTCTTGCGATGGGTGAATCTTTCTCTTGCGATGCATGACTTCCTTCTCTGCGATGCATGACTTCCTTCTCTGCGATGCATGACTCTTTCTTTTACGATGCATAGATCTTTCTCTTGTGACGCATGACTTCTTTATTCGCAATGCATGACTCCTTCTCTTGCGATGCATGACTCTTTCTCTTGCGATGCATGGTTCTTTCTCTTGCGATGCATGGTTCTTTCTCTTGCGATGCATGACTTCCTTCTCTGCGATGCATGACTTCCTCTCTTGCGATGCATTACTCTTTATCTTGTGATGCATGACTCTTTCTCTTGCGATGCGTGAATTTTTCTCTTGCGATGCATGATTTGTTTCTCTGCGATGCATGAATCCTTCTCTTGCGATGAATGACTTCTTTCTCTTGTGATGCATGGATCTTTCTATTGCGATGCATGACTTCTTTCTCTTGCGATGCATGACTCTTTTCTCTTGATGATGCCTCTCTGGTACCGAATGAAGATAATGCTTCACCGAGCAACATAGGTGATCTTCTGGGTGGCGGTATCGTCCCAATTGACATTACAAACAAAAATGACCCTCAGAGTAGTGGTATCATCTCATTCGACAATACGATATAAATGACTCTCCGGGTAATGGTATCATCTCAGAGTAGCGGTATTATCGTGTCTGATAATGCGATGCAGACAAAAATCTTCCAGGTATCTTTAGTTGCTGGAAAACAATAACATTAATTTTTTCGAAGTTTTCATTTGTTCCATCTCCAAACATAGTAGCATGTTCGTTATGGACTTCGCTTTGCTGAGAATTGATTGAAATAATGCTATTTCTATTCCCAATTCATTGATATAAGAAGCATAAAATATTTCCTGCATCATAAAAATTGTCAATTTTAGGGAGCTCCTTGCCCTTTTGACTTCTCAACATTAATCGAATGGAGGAATATGATGATCTTGAGGCAAACTTATAGACCCGCATCCACAGAAAAATTATTAGTTTAAAGTGAACTGATCTGTGTCGATTCCTTTGGTTGTCTGCTCCTTGTCTGGATATCTCCGGTTGATGTCCCAGATCTCCCATTTCTTGATAGATAAGACAAAATATTTTTTATGCACAATAATTGAAACACAAAAGAAAAGTTTTAAGGAAAATAGATTTTCAAAAAGTAATGTTTGGAAAAGGTCACTGCCAAGTGTCATGTTACGTCAAGCTTAATGAACTCTTTTGAAGTTGATGCTTCAAGGTCCATCTGATTATTTGCTGGGGAGTATTCAAAGTTGTTCTAAATTGCTGATGAACTCTATTGAAATTTTTTGAGGTCATCCTCAAAAATTTCTGTCACAGTTAACTGTCTTGGCACATACTGAACTGTTGATGAACAAACCATGAAATTTTTTAGATCCTCTCAAAAATTTTGTCCCAGTTGCAATTCTCAACGTAACTTCAGTCTTGACTTGTTAGAGAGATCTTCTTCTTGAGAATTTTGAGTCCCTCTCAAAAAATTTATCCCAGTTTCTATTGTAAATAAAAATAGAAATCTTATGAGAGATATGATAGAGCCGTTTTGGCGCATACGTATCCCGTTGAGGCAGGAATCAAGTCAAACGTAGTTCTCCTTCTCGAGGATTAACAAAACTAAGAAAATAAAATAAAGAATCGACCGAGGCCAACATAGGCCTCCTACGTATCTCATTCTTGAGAATTTAGGTCGTACGTAGTTCAGATACAAAAGGAAAATATTAAAATGGGATAAAGGGGTAACCAAGGCCGATATAGGCTGCCTACATATCTCATTCTTGATAATTCAGGTCAGACGTAGTTCATTACAAGAGGGATAAAATTCTAAACAAAGTGATTACAAGCAAATATAACGTTTACAAGGAAATGACAACAATACAAACTGAAACGTCACACATACTATCTCTTGACAGCATCTGAGTTGATCGGTTTTGGCCATTCGGTGCCATCCATCTCTGACAGGACCAAGGCACCTCCAGATAACACTTTGCGAACCATGTAGGGTCCTTGCCAATTTGGTGCAAATTTCCCTTTGTACTCATCCTGATGAGGAAAAATGCGTTTGAGAACCAACTGGCCAATTTTGAACATTCTGGCTCTTACTCTCTTGTGGAAAGCACGAATCATTCTCTGTCGATAAAGCTGACCATGACAAACAACAACCATTCTCTTCTCGTCAATCAATGTTAACTGATCAATCCGCTTGTGAACCCAGTTATCATCACTCAATTCAGCTTCTTGGATGATTGTTAATGAAGGGATTTCAACCTCGGCAGGTATAGCTACTTCTACTCCATATACTAACAAGTATGGAGTTGCTCCATTTGACATTTGCACAGTCGTTTTGTAACCCAACAAAGCATATGGAAACATTTCATGTCAACCTCTGTGATTGTCAATCATTTTCCTCGTAATCTTCTTTATGTTCTTGTTGGCGGCTTCTACAACTCCATTCATTTGGGGATGATAAGCAATTGAGTTCCGATGAGTAATCTTGAATTGTTTACATATCTCTCTCATCAAATGACTATTGCGATTCGCTCTATTTTCAGTAATGATGGATTCTAGTACTCCAAACCTACATATCAAATTGTTGCGAACAAAATTAGCTACAACTTTCTTGGTCACCGACTTATATGAAGCTGCTTCCACCCACTTGGTGAAGTAGTCAATGATAACCAGAATGAATTTGTGTCTGTTAGAGGCGGATGACTCTATTGGACCGATGACATCCATTCCCCAAGCTACAAACGGCCAAGGTGAACTCAATACATTAAGTTCATGAGGCGGCACTCGAAGATATTTCTACACAAACTTGCAACAATCATGTTCCATAGTCATCCAAAAATAACCGGCTCGGAGGATCTTCCTCGCCAAGGTGAGCCCATTCATATGAGTACCACAGACTCCAGCATGTATCTGTTCAAGAAGCTTTGCAGCTTCACTAGCATCAATGCATCTCAGAAGACCTAAATCTAAAGTCCTCCTATAATGGATTTCCCCACTTGGAAAGAAATTGTTAGCCATACGACGTATTGATTTCTTCTGGTTGAACGTTGCATTCTCAAGATAAGTTCCGGTCTCCAAATAATTCCTTATGTCAAAATACCAAGGCAAACCATTTGGTTCCGCTTCAACATGTGAACAATGAACATGCAACTCTTTTACCTCTATATCCACGGGATCAATATAGCTTGTATCTGAATGTTTAATCATTGATGTGATGGTGGCAAGAGCATCGGCTAACTCATTATGTGTACTGGGAATGTGCCTGAATTTAATCTTGCAAAATCTCTTGCACAACTTCCGTATATACTGCACATACAGTGTGATCTTTGGGTTCTTCACGACCCATTCTCCTTATATCTGATGAATCAACAAATCTGAATCTCCAATAACCAGCAACTTATGAACGTTCATGTCAATTGCCATCTTTAAACATAGGATGCAAGCTTCATACTCAACCATGTTGTTCATGTAATCGAATCGGAGTTTAGCTGCCATAGGATAGTGCTGACAAGATTCTGACACTAAGACTGCTCTGATACCTTTTATTTGGTAATTTGCCGCTCCATCAAAGAATACTCTCCAGCCAGGGTATGCTTCGGAAATATCTTCACCCACAAACGTCATTTTTTCATCAAGAAAATAAGTCTTGAGCGGTTCATACTCTTCATCGACTGGATTATCCGCAAGATGATCAGCCAAGGCTTGTGCTTTTATCGCCTTCTGGGTCACATACATAATGTCAAACTCACTCAAAAGCATTTGTCATTTAGCCAACTTCTCGGTCGGCATCGCTTTCTGAAAAATATACTTCAATGGATCGATCCTGGAAATAAGGTATGTGGTATAAGAAGACAAATAATGTCTTAATTTCTGAGTAATCCAGGTCAAAGCACAACACGTTCTCCCCAAAAGAGTATAGCAAGCCTCATATGGAGTGAATTTCTTGCTCAACTAGTAGAAGGCCCGCTCCTTTTTCCTATTTTCTTCATATTGACCAAGAACGCATCCAAATGCATTATCTGAGATAGATAAATATAGCAACAAAGGACTTTCTTCTCGTGGAGGAACCAACATCGGCGGATTGGACAAATAATTTTTGATGGCATCAAAAATAGTTTCACATTCTCTGGTCCACTTTGTCAGGGCATCTTTTTTTAGCAACTTAAATATGGGCTCACACACTACGATAGATTGAGCTATGAAACAACTAATATAGTTTAACCGTCCCAAGAAACTCATCACATCTTTCTTGGTCTTCGGAGGAGGTAATTCTTGAATCGCTTTGATCTTGGAAGGGTCAAGATCTATGCCCCTCCTACTGACTATAAATCCCAACAACTTTCCAGCTGGCACCCCAAAAGAACATTTAGTGGGATTTAGCTTCAAATTATACCGACATAAGCGCTCAAAGAATTTCCTCAAATGAGTGAAGTGATCTGAACTCTCGTAGGATTTGATTATGACGTCATCTATATACACCTAAATCTCTTTATGAATCATATCATGAAATATGGTTGTCATAGCCCTCATATAAGTAGCACCGACAGTCTTGAGACCAAAAGGCATCACCCGATAATGATATACACCCCAAGGTATAATGAATGTTGTCTTTTCTGCATCTTCTTTATCCATCAAGATCTGATGATAACCCGCATAACAATCCACAAATGACTGCATATCATGCTTGGCATAATTATCAATGAGAATGTGAATGTTTGGAAATGGGAAGTTATCTTTTGGGCTAGCTTTGTTGAGATCTCTATAGTCGACACAAATTTTGATCTTTCCGTCTTTCTTGGCAACCGAAATAATGTTGGCCAGCCAAGTCAGATACTGCATCACTTCCACCACTTTAGACTCAATCTGTTTCGTAATCTCCTCTTTGATCTTCAAAATTAGCTCTGGCTTGAATTTTTGGGTTTTCTGCTTTATTGGACTGAAATCTGGATTGATCGGCAGTTTATGAGACACCATGTTCGTACTTAACCCCGGCATTTCCCTGTAAGATCAGGCAAATACGTCGATGTATTCTTTGAGCCAATGAACCAGGTCCCTTCTTTGATCTTCAGTCAAATGGACACTGATTCTTAATTTTTTGACACACTCCTCATCTCCGAGATTCACAGTCTCAGTTTCTTCAAGATTTAATTTGTGGTGGTTCTCAAATTGTCGGAACTCCTCAGCAACATGTTCGGGTACTGTATTTTCTTATTCATATTCCTCGCACTCATCATCACCTGCCTCATTTTGTTCGTTCGGCTCGTAACATGACATGACATTGGCACATTTTAAATTACTATTACTGTAATCATAAACAAACAAAGTTAGAAAACTAAAATATAAACAGATAAGTAAATAACCAAACTTTCTATAAGAGATGCTTTTCATTTAAATTTTAAAAAAATAGGCAAGACTTTGGCCATGACCAAAGGTCATTTAGCCTTTTTGAAACATCACTGGGGAATTCAAAGACTTCAACAAGAAAGATATGAATAAAGGGTGGGTCCCGGGACTCCTCCGGACTACCACCAATTTTAAAAACAAACAAAAACACATGTCCTTTCTACCTAGATGAGCAGGGAATCAGGAGCGGTGTGGAGGTCCAATTCTGCAACTGCTCCTCTGGCTCAGCATCACGGATGTCTGATGTCCCGACCTCTTTCTCAACAATTGCATCAACTTCGTAAAAGAGGCCGCAGATCCCTTCCCCGAGACCACCATCATTGACATATTCTCGCATCGGGAATGACTGTTACAAATGAGATATTGGCCTGACCAACGTTCGATCAACACTGTTGTTCATCACCTCAACTTCATCATCATTTGTGGGGACATACCCCAAACGAAACTTTGCTCCTCTGGTGGGAATTTGAATAGGCTCAACAATTCCTTAGAAACGCTTTCCCAATATGAAACCTGGTTCGAAACCACTCTGAATTATAACAGTAGTTATCATCTTATACATAGAAGGCATAGGGGGTTTTGGATCCAAGTCATCACTGATGGCATTTACCAGCTTCGCCATGTAGAAATCACAACCTCGGGAGACATCATCAATAATCGATACATACCCATTGGAATGGCTCCCTTCACTATGCATGACCAATTCCTGGTCCTTCTAAACGAATTTTATCAGTTGGTGAAAGGTACAAGGCATAACCCCGACCATGTGGATCCACAGTCTTCCCATAAGCAAATTGTAACTAGTATTGATATCCAACACTTGAAACTTCACATTAAATTCAGTAGGACCCATCTGAATATCCAAGTTTACTGCACCCAACGTGTATCTTTGCTCTCCATCGAAATCCCTCACATTGACTTGGTTCTGGTGAACCTTTCCTAAGTCAAATTTTAGCCGCCTCAGAGTCAAAAGTGGGCAAATATTGAGACTGGATCCTTCATCTATCAAGATGCAATTTATAATCTTGTCTCGACACATAATAGTGATGTGCAGAGCTTTGTCGTACATCCTACCTTCAAAGGGTAGCTGTTCGTCACAAAAACTGATATGGTGTCCCCAAACGACATGTTTATCATGGCTGCCAAATTATCACTGTTGGTACCCACGGGCACATAATTGTCATCCAAAGCCTTCATCAAAGCTTGCCTATGCAGTTGTGAACTCATCAATAAGGCCCACAAAGAAATCTGAGTTGGTGTTTTCTCCATATGTTTCACGATCGAGTAATCTTCTGGTTGCATCTTTCTCCAGAACTCTTTTGCTTCAACTTCACTAATTGGCCTTTTAGACTGATCCTTTCTCTGCACTCCCTAGGCTAACTCTTATGGTGTGTAACATCTTTCGGATCTAGTCATACCCTGGGTAGCAGCCGTTTCAATCACAAATTTTTGTTGGGCGGGAATTTCTGTTGGCACCAAGGCAACAGCCTTCTGAGGTGTCATAAATATAAATTCCTTTTTCTCCTTTATGAACAACGAAGCCACAACTTTCTCGAGGTCATTTGGCCCAACCGAGACAATCGTTTTTGTCGTGCACCACTCCTTCTCAGTTTCTATCATGTTGATAATGACGTCTCCATGGTTCGAAAGAGGATTACTGTTGACGTTGGGTGCAACAATTTAAAGAGTGACTACTCTCTGGTCGATTAAGTCCTGGATCTTGTGCTTTAGGTTAATACAGTCTTTGGTATCATGTCCAACACATTTGGAATGAAATGCACATCTTTGATCCAGTTTGTAGAATCTAGAGCTGGTGTCAACAGGATTGGGCCCAATTAGATGCATAAAACCTACCGCAATCAATCGCCCGAATAGCTTTGTTCGGCTTTTAATGAGCGGAGTGAAATTTCTAGTGGATTTCTTCTCAAACCTTGGATGAGGATTGTAATTGCCTTGTTGAGGGGTATACATTTGACGATTATCTGGAGCGTTTTGGCGAGGGGCTTGATATATTGGATAAGATTTGGTTTGGTAATTTGGCTGTGGAGCTTGGTAGTTTGGAGAGATATTTTGGTATTTTGGCGGTGGGGTTTGATATACTTGGGGAGGAGCTTGATAATTTGTCTGGACATTTGCACAGTTTGGGGCGGTATTTTGGTAATGAGGAAGTGGGGTTTGGTATACTGGAGGCGGAGTTTGGTAAATAGGGGGAAGGGTTTGATAATCTGGAGGGGGAGCATTCTGGTAATTAGAGGGAGGGGTTTGATAATCAGCCTGTACATAACAAGCCGGGTGTGAACTCTGCGAAGGTCGAGAATGACCTGGGTACGATGATAATTTCCTTGAGGTCTTCTTCCCCTCATAAGAGATAGAAGACACGACTTCTCTTTTCTTTTTCAACAAACCCGAGGATTCAGGTGAGGCAGCAACACGAGCAATCTTCCCGATTCTTAGTCCGCCTTCGATAGTCTCACCTACTTTGACTATCTCACAAAACTTTGCTCCAACGAGCAACATGATCCTATCATAATACTCGGGCTCTTGAACCTGCACAAATACTTCAATAATTTCCTTCTCAGACATAGGAGGCCGAACCCTAGCTACCGCCTTTCTCCAACTGTACGCATACTCCCTGTAACTTTCAGTTGATTTCGGCTTAATCTTTTCTAAGGAATAATGATCAGGAATGATCTCTTTATTAAAGGCGAATCGTTCGATAAAGTCCTTAACCAGAGCATTCCAGCTAGGCCATTGTCTCGTTTCATGAGATGTAAACCATTCCAGGGCCTCTCCACTCAGACTTTGGCTAAAAAACTGCATTAATAAAGCTTCATCTGTTCCAACTCCCACGAGCTGATAACAATAGGACCTCAGGTGCGCTAAGGGGTTCCCTATTCTTTTGAAAACGTCAAATTTTGGTACCTTAAACCCTTCTGGGAGGTCCAAATTTGGATGAATGCATAGATCCTCATAACTCAAACCGGTGACTTCAGGAATGCAGTACAACTTTTTCATGGCTTTTCAAATTTCTTCTTTCATATTTAGCTTGGCGGCCTCTTCCTTTGATCTCCACTCTCTCTCTCTCGTTCTTCATAGTGAGCGAGCTCAGAACAATTGGCGTAGGGCTCATTTGGGACTGGGATTTGGAAAGTAGTTTTTGAGAAAGGGGTAGGGTAATGGAGGGACTCTGGGAATTTTGAGGGGATTGGTAGTTTTGAGGGAAAGTCTGGGGGCGGGTATGTTGATTTTGGTGATGGAGGGAGGTTTGCGGGTTGTTGACGTTTTCATTTTGAGGGGGAGGACAAGTTAAGGGGGTTGGTATTTTGGGGAGGAAGTGGCGTTTGGGGGTTTCGTTGGTACTTTGAGGAGGAGGTGGTGTATCGTAGGAGACGGAGGAAAAATGGGGATTTTTGGTAGTTAGGTCAATAATGAGGGATTTCGAGCTGGGTTTGAGAGTGGGTTCTGAGCATATTCCATTCTTGAACTTGGATGAGGGAAATGGAGTGGAGGTCTTCCCTCGCCTAGAGGGTTGACAGAAAAAATTGGATTCGGTGGATCTTGCTTCCTCTGCACCTCAGCCTATAACTCCGTAATCTGCTACATCAGTTGTATAATTAATTTATTCTGATCAGTGGTAACGGGCTGAGCCACGACAACATCAGTGAGGCCAATCTCTTAATCGTTATCACCCATTACTACTTTTCCTTTCTGTGAGCTTTGATCAGGGAAGGAATCTTTAAGAGCCTTAGATCTTGTGAAGTAAGGATGACTAGCCAACTTATCAATACAAACCAATTCTAAGTACCTGTAGAGGAAAACAACTCAAAAGGAAAATCTGTTAGTTTTGATTCATGACAACATGATGCAAAATATCACATAAAAGGCATATAAACCCATAAAAGTTTCTTTGTTTGAGGACATATTAACCCACGAATAACGGGGACTATTTTTGAATAAGCAGGAATTTGCTCATTTTAATTTGAGACTAGTGACCCAAGAAGGTTGAACTGCATTGAGCTAAGGTCTTTTTGCTGCATCTTTCGGCATCTGTTGATGTGAATTCAGTGTTTACTTGTAGAATGAAAGAGGGAAAAGAAAATTTTAAAAAGATAGGGGCCGGGTCTTTAAAGGCTGCCTACGTATCTCCAAAAGAGAATTCAGGCCCTACATAGTTCGAATACAAAAGGAATTTTGATTTTCGTTCATTTATTTTTTATTACAAGGAAAGTGAAAGTATGCGATAAAATTCATAAAACATAGATTGTGCCTTTATCAAGGCTTCTTCTTCTGACTAGTCAAAGCATTATGGCTGCCGCACGGCCAACAAGGGGAAACTCAACTTGGACCCTTCCCTTGTTGATTAGGGACTCCACATCATAGCGGAACCCGATGAACATTCCAATGTCCTGATCTACGGAGTCGTGATAAGGGCCAGGTTTCTAGATTTCATCTCCAAAGGCATCGACAAATCCGTCATCTCTTTTGATAGGGGTCAAGATCCCCCTTTGAACCAATTGACAGTAGATAGCCAACCGTGTTCTCTTATAAGGCGTGAAATAGTGACAATAAAATAAAGTATGCTCTCTGACCGACATACTAGGTTTTGGTTGATCACAGGAGAAGAGAGTGTCATCACCTAACATATAGGTAATTTTCCCAATGTTGATCAGGTCGCAGATCGCGGCCTTTAGTTCCACACATTCTTTTATGGTGTTACCCTTTTGGTCTGGATGGTAGGCACATTCTTATGTGCGCCCTCATGTTCAACCTTGGAAGTGGTCCCTTTGAGGGGTTTCAGGATGCGTGAAGCTTGAAGATGCTCGTAAATGAGAGCACATGAAACGACTTTTGCTCCCACTGTATGTTTTCTGCTGATATGCTTAGAGGGTGATCTTCTCGTCCCCTTACTTCAAACGTCCTTGGAAAGGAAGCATATAGATAATTTCTTCCTCGGGTTCCTCTTCAACAACTTTAGGTTCAGTGTCTTCGGGAGCATGGACTTCTTTATCAAAGAGAGGGTATTTTTCACGTAGCCTCTGAAGCCTCAGGGCTATATCCTCTTCTTTCTTTGGCATAACAGTTATCTCTTCGCCTATGATAGCTAACTTTACCTTCTTAGTCTTCATCTCCATATCTATTGCTGCACTTTTGGCTAGTGCGCCTGCGGTGGTAAGTTCTAGTTCTATTCCTCTTTCTTCGACTTCTCGGATTTCCTGGTTGATCCGATGCAGTTTCATTCTCAAATCCTCCTCAGTCAGCTCCACTCCAACATTCTTGCTTCTTTCCATCTTAGCGGTGATGCAACCTTTCCTGAGATGATAGAGCAATGACTTAGGATTTGGTAATGGGATTTAATTTTGACTAAGAAACTCAAGATTCAGGGAATTTTGGTCGATCATTTTGGGTAGTGACTTGTATTTGGTATTGTAGAGATTTTCAAAAAAAATTCGAAAATGAGTGGGCTAAAATGCCCTCATACAAATCAACATATCACATAAGCAGTTAAATCACACAAGCGGCTATCGCGCATCCTAAACAAGTAGGGGCCTCTTTTGTGCCTAGCGTATTTGAAAGATGTATGTGTAGAATTGAATCATTTTGTTACCCCAAAGCAAATTTTGCATATATAAAATAATGTTCAAAAGGCGAAAATAAGCAAGGGTAATAGGGAATAAATGGGAAATACACGAGGAAAGGCCCACACAGGGGTCATTTGAAAAGAGTACCACAACACAAGAAAGGCTAGCCCACGTAGGGGCAAATAACAACAAATACACATAGAAAGACCTACGCAGGGGCGAAATCCACTAAGATGTCCCCGACGACCCCACTTTTGATCTGCTTCTCTTGTTTTGTCCCATGTGGTGTTGAAGCCTGTACTGAATCATCAGCAAGTATATGTCGCACCGACGCCCTTTCTCTTCCCAATCTTTAATCCATATTTCTCCTTTCTTACCTTCAATCCATGAGTTGAGCTCCCCCAAATCGCTCCTCAAGCTTTCGAATTCTTGAGTTACACTCTCAAGGGTGTATATATCCCCATCTTGCTTTCGGAGGAATTCATTATGCATTTCTCGAGCTTCCTTTTTTACCTCTCTCAATTCTATCAAAGTCTTGGACTCTTTGTCCTCCAAACAACGGTAGATGTTTGGAACTGGGAAAGAGATGCCTTGTAAATCATCTTTCAACCAAGCTTTATAAGTTTCGTCATACCCAACATTAAATCGGTCCGCGGCAATGGTGTTTTTATCCATTCGCAGTGCTCACTTCCATTCTTTCAGCATCTTTGAAGCGTTAAGAACTCTATCATCCCCGATGTCGAACACATAGACATGGTAGTATGCGTTCAGGGTGTGGTTTGTTTTCTTCCGAACTGCCTCAGGACCCAGATGGGTGCATACGAGTGGATACCCTGAATACCTGGTAGAGAAAGTACAAGTTGTATGTCACCTCGTACTATGACATCTTTTGAGATGAAACGGTCGAACATCTACTGAATATCTTCTTCTCTTAACTCAGAGAAAATTTGAGCCCATCTTTCTCTAGTTTTCCTATTTACTAAATCCGCCCAGAATAATATCTCATTCAAATTCTGAAGAGCGTTATGTTTATCGAGGGTATGTAGTTGTTGAGCCCCATGTCCCTTCACCAAGTGGCTCATTATCCACCATTGGAGGAGGAGGTTCGACCTTGAAAATAACGATGCCCTTCTTTACACTTTCCCAAAGCACGGTACATGTCGAATATGATGACAGGCGCGATGGGGTAATATTTCATTTGCTTTTGGTTCTCATGACCATGGAACAGAGTGTTTGCAGGCATAATTATCCAGGTGTTGATACTGAGGCTCGGGGAAAAAACCATAGTACCTAACAGTGCAATAGTAAATGTCAGGGGTCTGATCTCGTTCCATTCTCTGAAAGTAGTTCTGATCTCTTGGTTATAATTAGCATAGAAACTCGCATGCCCAAATCTAACACATAGATTCCTAAAAGCAATGCTTGATCCTTCGGTCCAGTGGATATATTTTTTTCTTAAGACGAGCCACTTTACAATTTCCTCGACAGTAGGCTTATTAGGGATTATGATGTCCTCTTGTTTTCTTGCTCTTCTTTCAATCCATGTACCTACAGTATCTATGTCATCCAAAATTTCCTCGATTGTCAGGGTAAGTTCCATGGTTTCGAATCGAAACACCATTTTCTCATTGTCCCAGTAGCCGGTGAGGACTTCAATCAGTTCGGGCCACCCAACCATGTTAATGAGCTCTGTTAGGTCCCCTACGTATTTGTTGAGGTCTCTTTTGTGAAACACATTGAGGTTGTTGTACCATAGTTTAAGCAAATCTGGAGCCTGCACGACCATGTCAAATTTGGAAAATTGATCCATACCTACAAAATAAAACCTGATTACGATCCCCCCCCACCCTAAGTAGGCAACAATCAGATTTATACACATACACCATTTTAAATGACAAATAACATGATATGTCATTAGGTCGTGGACCTTGGACATAATTTTTGGCGATTTTGCTAATGGACTTAGTACGCCTTGGATATTAAGTGGTCCTAGGCTAATGCTTAAATTTGGATATTTTCTTGCTCTACTCTAGATTGACTAGAAGTGGTTTAGAAATGACAGGTTACCCGAGTCAGAAAAACAACGGGGTGAAGTCAAATAAACGACGTTGGATGACCACAAGCCAACTATTCGTTTATCACTTCAAAAGAATTCAAAAAGGTGTTTTGCTGAAGGAAACCTGTGGTAAGCAACGTAACCATCTTTTTTTCTAATGCAAACTACTTGCCGTTTTGCAAAATCGATGTCATGAATGTCACAATTTAATATACAATAAATAAAACAAGTAAACAATTAAACAGATATAGTCAAACAAGTTAATTTTAAGATTAGAACCAATCAAATGTCTTCAACGGAGTTGCCATTCTGTTTTATTTAAAAATAGACTGGTTTTAAGAGTCGCCACTTAATTTTTTAAGTAAAATTAAGAAAACTATTTTTTTCAAAGATTAAAATAGAAATCTAATGAAAATATTAAAATGGGGTTCGGGGTTCATATTATCATTTTGGGAAGGGTTTGAAAGCACCCGAAATGTCCGCTAACACGCGGTTATCCGATAATTAACTATTTTGACTAATTTATTTAAAGTAAGCAACTTAATTCAAATTGAAGGAATGAACTTAAAAGGATAAGATCATCTTAAGGGGGAAAGGGAAATATTGAGCTATTATCTAAGTAAGATATTCTTTAAAATTATTTTTAAAGTCAAGTAAAGGATAAATAATTTATTTAAGTAGTTAATTCAAAATGGGTGTCTTTTGGGGATTTGAATTTTTAAAATCTTAAGATTAATAGCAAATATTAACAAGTAACAAAACACAATAAAATAAGGAAATATTGTATGAAATAGCAAACTATTAATTCAAATTAAATGTTATAGCCATAATTTATTTTAATTATAATTCGCAGCAAACATCCTCTTTTTTTGCCATCTGATTCGAGATACAATTAGCCATTTTATACATTTCGATATAAAATGTGTTTGTGTTTGTATAAAGCGAGAGAAAAGTGTATATACAAATACAAATACATATATATTTTCATCATATACACTTATAATTATACAAAGACAGATATTATCATACAAATTATAATGTATAAATAAATTTATACAAAACTGAACAATTTGTATAAAACTGAATGTTTGTAGCGGATTATACAAATCAAAAGTTCCATAGCAAACATAAAATTTGTTATGGAGCGCAATTATGCAAACTATAGCTATAACATACAAATATGATTTTTATGTTTGCTAAATGTGAAAGTTGTTCATAAAATAAAGAGAGAAACTTGGGCTCAAGTCTGGTTTTCTGTCCGCCTGGGCCAGTACTTGGGCCTAATTTCGTTTTGGGGCCTTTGGCCCATTTGCACCTGCCCTAATAACTAACAGATAATGCTGAAAATAAATGGAGCTTTTGGTCCAATTCCCTGTCCTAATCTAATCAAGAAAGCTGAGTTTCTTTTGGCCTTTGGGCCCATCTTTCACCTGTCCTATGTTCTAATAAAAATACAAATCAAGATAAAGGGATGGGCTTTGGCCCAAAAGTAACAAAATAGAAGAACTGAATTCTGGAGGCCTTTGGGCCCATTTAACGATTTTCGTATACACTAGGTGTATACAATCCCGAAACAGCTCCAATTCATGTTCTTTAAATTTTTGGGAAATTATTCTTCACTCCTTATGGCTGGCTGACTCGAATTGGAAATGCGAAAGATAGAGTCCGTGAGGACTTGGACAGATTTCACATGCAAACAAAAGAGTAATACAGTAAGTAATGAATCATGATTTAATATTAGAAAGTGTCAATAAATTGAACTTATATACTACCACACTTCAATTTTAAACACCATAAGAAGACTAGACAGATCACAAAAGGGTCCTTAAATCGATACATATGATATTTTAATGACCTTAAACAACTAAAACCATAGTCAAGATTGAGCATATACAAAGCCAACAATAGATAAATTAATGCTTCAACCTAAGATTTTCAATTAAAATAATTTAGCCGTGACCAATTAATGACCATATGGCTTTGAATAAACCATTCATACCCAACAATAGCCAACATCAAGCATTAAGAGAGTTGATACATTCTAATAAGTGTGAGTAACAGAAAGAGCAAATGGATTAAAGCAATACTTCTCATAGCATGAATCAATATTACTAGAAAAATAAAATCCTAGAAATAGCCCATGATAGCCAAACATTCAACTTATCATAAAGTAATACACATAAACAGTCATTTTCTTCTTAACCAACAGTGAACTCCAAATGAAATAGAAAACGATACATATCATGCTCTTAAACAACTAAGCGAAGTAGAAAACAATCTATATAATACTAAAGTGAAACTAAATGCTTTGACATGCAGAAATCTTCAAAATTATATTAGAAAAAAATAAGACAGGAATCCGCATAATTCCCAAACGTGAATAAGAAAGGGATTTTAACACTTTGCAAATTAATCAAGGAATATAGGAATGGATAGACATGCTTTAGAAATTTTCTAAGACATAAGCCTAGCAACAAGATGATAATGAGACTAACAAATTAGGGATTTAAAAGATGGAGGAAGAACAGGCTACTGCCTCCGACAAACAATAAATCATGCAACGTACAAACTCCATATCGACTAGATTTAAGGTTCTGCCCCTATCTCGTTATGCGGACGACTTTAACAGACCAATGCAAGAACTTGATGCTGAAAAGACTACCACAAATACGAACGTAACAAATAACGCTAGAACCAACAGACCCCTTAACTCATTTGAAACTTTTAAAGATAAATCAAAGATAAAGAACATATATTAATCAAGTAACCATCCATTAACTCACAAAGAATATTTAAGACTACTAACCCTTAAACATCGAAGTTTGGAACAGGTAGATATGGAGATCGAACTAATAACAATAGATGATATTTTAGCCATCTTAAGCCAGTATCCAACTAATCAAGCAATCAAAACCATGAAGAAAAAGTAAAAAAAACAAAAATCAAAAGAAAACTAGAATTCTTATTTCAAAGAGCTCTTAAGCTTAGATTTACACGAAGAAAACCCATTTTAAACCTTAATCAACCAAGACGAGCTAATTTGAAAAAAAATGACTCTTAATCCAACAACAACAGTAAATCGAAAAAAAACAACGACATCCATGAGATGGAGAAGAAGAATCAACGAAAAGCTTTGGCCCTCAAACGAACACCAACTAGACAAAAAAAAATGAAGATCGAAAAAAGTTTACCTTTTGGGGGGCAGCGAACTAAGAATCGAACGAGATGGACGTGACGATCTCTACCACACAAGCTCAAACACGCACAACAACCAAGAAATCTGGGCAGAAACTCAAACCCAAACATCGAAACTATTATCTCCTCTACTTTCGAAGTGTATTTAGTGTGTATTTTAAGTACTCGTGCTCAAGCTCTCCTTTGTATTTTCGCTCAATAAAAATCTAACCCCTAACAATGAAGAAAAATAAGGTATTTATATATGAACATTAGGGTTCATGTTTTGGGGGGAAAAGAGTAGATTTTCGGGTAAGAACAAGGCCCAACATTTTCAAAAATTATTCAAAATTCAAGGAATATACCAATTCCTTCTTAAATTTCAACAAATTCCAGAAGGGTAAATGGTGAAGTGGACGTCTCAAATGAATCGAACATCCTTGCAACGTTACGTGACTTCAATCCCATGATGTAAGGATGAGACTCCAGCCTGCTGTAGCCGAAAGCACTGTATGAGAACATTACTGGACTGAGGAAGAAGATGTGTCCTGTGTACTATCTGCGTGATCGCCGTATCCTTTTTTTTACCGTTGTTGCTGCTTGTTCTCGCTTGAGGAGAGGTGAGGCGCGTATAGGGGTCGCTTGGAGTCGTTCATGCGTATTGTTGTTGGATCGCAGCTTATTGTTACTGTTACATTGTGAAGACGAAGATGTTGTGTACTCTATTGTTGTTGTTTGTTGGAATCTTCTAGGTCTTCTTGTGTTGATAGAAAATTGGGTCGAGTCGGGTAGTGACATAAAATTGGGCCGCTGAAATCTGGTCGATTGGAGAAGGAATTGGGCTGGGATTTGGAGAATGGGTCAGCTGAAAGCATTTTGGACCGAGTCAGAGGCCCAATTTTGGTCTTAAAAAAAATTGAACTCAAGCTAGGAGATGGTTATACTTGCAATTATAAAATAACTACCGAATTACAATTGTAACCAATTTAAATTGAAATTATAGCCAAATTGAATTAAATTGACGAATTCGGCTAGCAACAAAATAAGATGAATTAGTATCAATTAATGAGCTTCTAAATCTTAATGAAATAAAATAATTAACTTAATTATGAAATAATTAATTTAACTACAAACTAATTAATTCAAAATTAAAACTATAAATCGAACTAAAACTAAATTCATAAAAATATTTATTTTAATCAATGTAGAAATATTTTGATATGATTTTCAAATATTTATAAAATATTATAATTACATATATAATTATATGAAATATATTTATTATTCATATAACCTTGAAACTATTTGAATTTTATAGTGCTAATTATTCTAAATCGTTTGAAAATCAAGAAACTCGTAAATTAATTATTATCGGGGAGGGTCAAAATTGGGTGTCAACAGTAAATAGATTACAAACTTTGCAACCTACGGAACTAACTCTAATTCCTTAACTTCAAGTTATGGATTTAGATTACAACTCTTGTAATCCTAGGAACTAACTCTAATTCCTAACCTTCAACACAAACCTCCTAAGGTATGTGTTCCCAACTCTTCTAGTTATCACAACCTGAAGACAACACTTCTAATTCAGTTTATAACTCACTAAACTAAGATTACATCAACACTCCTAAGGTCATTTTCTATGTGTTCATTCAGTTCGTTGGTAGCACTTGCGAAGTCAATTTCTCAATTGCTCTTTTTTCTCTGTAAGATGACTTTACTTCTATTTTGTATCGACCTGATTCCATCATTAGAGAAAACCCAATGGAGAAAGACTTGGGGTCAGAAAACTTTTGGTAGTAACTTGGAATTTCCTAACCTAGTCTAGATTTGGATAAAATCGGAGTCAGTAAAGTCTAGGGAAATCTGGCAACAACTGGGTAATTTAATTATAATTTTGATTACATGAATAGATAGCTAAGACATTAAGAAATCCCTACGACTTTACGAAATTGAATTTGGGTGAGTAGAACTCCCGAAAATGATCTTAAGTGTGAACGGATGGTTTTTGAATGTCAAGGGTTGAATGTGTGTTGTGAAATGGGAGCTTGGAATTCAAATTCCAGCATTATGTCTCCATGCATGCCGCCGTAGCGGGATGGCTGCCGCTTTAGGAAAACCTCACTTCTTTCTACTCCTTCGTGCTATGACTTGAATCCAATTTGTATCTTTCCTCCTTCACTCTATGGTCCAAACTAGAGCTACAAAAGTGGTAACAACATCACTAGCAAGAGAGGATGTGTATAGACTACCGATAGTTGAATAGGCTCACCATTCAGAACAAGTATCTATTGCCTCGGATAGATGACCTTTTTGACCAATTGCAAGGTGCACCGGTTTTCTCTAAGATTGATTTAAGGTCTGGTTACCATCACTTAAAGATTGAGGCAGTTAAGAATTGGGTTCGCCCAAGTTCTATGATTGAAATTAGAAGTTTTGTGGGGCTCACTAGATACTATTATCGCTTGTGGTATTAGTTGAGTCCAATTGGTATCTCCCGATTCCAATTGGTATCTCAACGGAGTGAACTAGACGTTGTAGTCCCGGCTGAAGGGACACAAGCAAGTTAATTAGAACTGAGAAGGTTCCAATTGGTATCTGGTCTTAGGGGCCGTATAAGGCAGAGATGATCAGTAACGGTTGTCTATGGAACGAACTAATTAAAGAATTTGGACTTATCTGCAAGTTGTAACTGATTGAGTATCGTGGAACTTGTTGTGAAAAGAAGGTCACTACTAAGTTTATTGCAAGGGTCTATATAATGTACGATATGATTAGTAAGAAAGATCTGGACGTGTCTTGCACTTGAGTAATAACCGCGTGAGTATCTGGGTGTATCATGGGGATGTGTGGGTTATGGTGCTAATTAATGAGAATGAGTTGGATTGTGTATCGTTGGATTGACTTGGGCTAGACAATGATTATCCTAGTTCAGAGGATTATCCTAAATTACTCAATAAATCTGAAACTCTTTGGGAGATTTAGAAAAGAGAAAAACCGCAAAAAAAATTATTACATGGGTATTGTTTCTGTCTGAGCCGCTGGGGAAGGATATTTCCTCCAGAGCGGAAATTCCCCACCAGAGCAGGACAGGGCAAGACAAAACCTCAGCCATGTCTCCTCTATTTTTCCTAGGTCTCCTTATAGAACCCGAATCAAATCTGAACTAACAACCGCGGTTTAATTTAGTGTTCAGCAATCGAATATAAGTTATAAAGTATGTTAAAATTGTGGAGAACCTAGGCATATGAGGAGGAAATCAGCGAGGTCGTGAAGGCCGAGGAAATGGTAATGCATGCAGATAAGTAGTGCAGCCAGGTGAGGAGGTTGCCCGTCAAGATGACAGGGCTCAGTTATATGCTTTTTCGGGTAAGACCGAGTTTGAGGTGTGTGATGCAATGGTCACTAGTGCTACTCTTGTCTGTGCCCGGATGACTATTCTTTTGTTTGATCTGAGTTCTACTTATTCGTATGTGTCAGTTCAATTGCCTTGGGATTTAATGTGGATTCCCCCATCCATGTCTCTACCCCAGTTGAAGAGTCAGTCATAGTCACCCATGTATATCATGTTATCCTGTTGTGTTTATGGATTTTCAGATTTGGGTTAATTTGGTTATGCTGGATATGACTGACTTGATATAATCTTAGGGATGACTTGATTTTACCCCTATCATATCGGGCTTAATCATAATACTAAGTCGGTAACTCTAGAGATCTCCGGTAGGGAAAAATTAGAGTGGGAAGGGGTGTACAAGCCTAAGTAAGCTAAGGTCATATCTTTCGTGCGGGGTAGGAAACTGGTGGGCAGGATTGTTTGGCATAATTGGCTCATATTCGGGATGTTGAGGTTGAATCCCCCTTTATTCAGTCTATTCCTGTGGGGTCAAAATTGAGAGAGCTTGAAGCTCAAATCCAGGAGCTTCTTGAATAAGGTTTTATCCCTCCTAGTGCTTCCCCGTGGGGTGTTCCTGTCTTGTTAAGGATGGTAGTATGAGGACTGTTGATTTTATCTTAAGCCATAAATGGGTGGATTAATACCGGGATGACAAGCTTATGGATAAAGAAAGTCCCACTGAGTATACTTGGGTGAAGGCAATTGAAGTATTTTAGTAAGAAAGTGCGCATAAAATTTGGGTTAGTCCTTTGAATTTGATGAGTTTACTTGAATTTGAGGCGTCGTGTTGATGAAAAAGGTTGACTTCGTAGTGATAGTCAAGGCTGACAAAGCGTAATGGCAATAAGAGTTCGTGATGGATTGTGACGGGATGCAACTATATAGTAAAATTGTTGTTTAAGTGAATTTTTGTATAATAATTACAACCTGCGAGTATCCAAGGTCATGGTTTTCTAATACTTGGTGAGTAATGTGGTTGTATGGAAAATTATAAGAGATGGTAGGACACCACTCGAATAGAATGTTAAAGAGCTAGAGTTATAATGAAGGAAAATATAGTAGAATGTAGTACAACCTTTAGAGAGAGGCGAGAGCAAGAATATTTTATTTGATTGTAAGGACTAAAGAGATATCTTCAGAGGGGTAGATAATTGGGTCCAGAGACGCGTGATTTCATTCATTTTGTTGTGGCTATGGTATTAGTGTCACAAGTCCGTCAGATTTGGTTAAACACAATTGGAAATAACTTGAGAAAGGAGTGTACATGCATTAGCTCGAGTGTGATGAAAAGTGTTTTGGTTTTGTTTTTGAGTTTAGTAATGAGTACGACGGAATTTTAGCGAAGGATATTGTAAGATCGATGGAGATGCGATCGATGATAAGAGAAGATCCATGATTTCATAAAAATCTTCAAGGTATAAGCTAATGTTTATAGATAAGAGGTTTGTGTTATACGGTTGAGTTACAATTCAGAGTTTTCATTGTAAGTCTACATTCATGGTGATATATTTTGTCAAGGTACGAATTTGTAAGGTGAGAAATGATCAATTGTATTAGGTAATGAACCTTTAAAAGGATTTACACTTGGTTTGAGTCGTAAAGTTTATTACTTTTGATTGTTAAAGTATCTATGAAAGGGTTTCATTTTAATGTGTTGGTTTAGAGTAAGATAAATGGTCGAAGTGTTCATGATGGTTGTGAGTGTGATTCACTAGCTAAGCCCACGTGTGCTTTCACTTTGTGGGTGGATCCCTAAAGGTGGATCAGGTGTACCGATCCTGCAATGTTCTCTCGATTGAGTAGGATGATTTGGAAAGACGTGGTTATTTCAGATGACTTATGTGATGTCTTGGAGTTTTTAAAAGTATTTCAGTGGTTTTACGTATATCACCTTGCTTATGAGAATCCATAGAAGAGTTATCCTGCGTAATCTATGGTTGTCCGACAATATTAACATTCATCTAGTCGTCGAGGTCATGTATTGATTATGTGTGGTTGAATATGGGGATCATTGAGTCCAATTCTATTGTTCTTAAAAGGTAATCTACAATTGCTAAATCCAGCATTTGATAGTGTGGTTAGAGGGATTGTATGCTTGTACATATCCCTCAATAAGTATATGATGTTTAAAGATCAAATGTTTATAACTTAAGTTCATGGGAAATAGGGTTGTGAAATAGAGATGTTTATAAGACCTATGATTGGTTGGGTATTATGATTGTGTGTTGATTGGTTCAGGTTCACCTTTAATTGTGGCGAGTTTTGATTTAGGATTTTATCATGGTTATGTGAGAAAGGATTCGTCCTGATGTTTGAGTCAAAGTCCTTGATAACATGTTACAGACATGGGTACGATCAACTTTGATGGTCATTGGGAATAGCTTTGTGGTTAGCTAAGTGTACATACAACAATAATTATCACTCGAGTATTGTGATGACTTCATTTAGGCATTGTATGGGAGGATGTATAGGTATTCAATTGGTTGGCTAGGGATGAGGATTATATCATAAAGTGAGAGTCAGTGTTGTAAAACAATACCTTCGGTGTGAAGAAGAACCGGTTAAAATTCTTGATCACGATGTCCGGAAGCTAAGGACATGCGAGACAAATATCCCCAATAATTTGACATTTCAGATACTAATCTACCCTTACTTTAGCCAGTCTTCTCTAGTTGATCACTCAGGGACGAGTGATGGGTAAATTGGTATCTATTGTAACGACCTAATTTCGTCGTTAGGGAAAAGCCAATGGAGAAAGAATTGGGGTTAGAAAACTTTTGGTAGTAACTTGGAATTTCCTAACCTAATCCAGATTTGGACGAAATCAGAGTCAGTAAAGTCTAGGGAAATCTGGTAATAACTGGGTGATTTAATTATGATTTTGATTGCATGAATAGATAGCTAAGACATTAAGGAACCCGTACGACTTTACGGAATTGAATTTGGGCGATTAGAACTCCCGAAAATGATCTAAGCGTGAATGGGTGGTTTTTGAATGTCAAGGGTTGAAGGTGTGTTGTGAAATGGGGGTTTGGAATTTAAATTCCAGCATACTGTGTCCATGTATCCCGCCGTAGCAGGATGGCTGCCGCTGTAGCGGGACGGGTCCTGCCGTAGCGGGACAGACGCGACTTAAGTCGGAAATAAAACCCCAAAAACATTTTATTCTTCACTTTTCAACTTTGAGAGCTAAGGAACGACCCCAGGGGTTTTCTTGACAGTTTTCCACCATTCTTGAGGCTAAAGGTAAGGTTTTCACTCCCCAAATCCATTTTTCGATCCGTAGAATGTATATCTGTAGGTTATTATTGTGAGGAAAGGGTTTTGATCTAAAACTAATGGTGGAAAAAACCCTAAATTGGGTATTAGGATCTTGGGTTTGGTCTAGGGTTATTGGGTTTGTTATAATCCGGATAATTAGACCTTTGATTGTTGATCCTTACGTTAATTGTATATCTTTAGACCACGAACAAGCAAGAAGAATCCGGAAAGGAAGATTCAAGAGCCTTAGGGGATTCAAACTTGGATTCGAGGTAGGTGATGGTTGTAATTTCATTATTGTGTAATATATGTTTGTTTCATTATAATACATGTATGTATGCGAATATTGTACTTTTGATCACACTACTTGTGGATGAGGATAGATGAATGATGAATGTCATGAATCATGACTTGATTGTATAATTTTGAGAATATACTTGTGATTGTGATTGTGACTTGTTGAATAGATCGGTTGCCATGTTTCGACATAAATATGGGATCGATTGCCACGTTTTGGCATAAATAAAGGATCGATTGCCACATTCTGGCATAAATATGGGACCGGTTGCCACCTTCCGGCATAAACATTGGATTGGGTACCACGTTTCGGTACACTAACAATTTGAGTGTGGGTTCCATGAGAGGACAATTGAATTGGGTTTCGTGAAAGGACCATTGAATTATGTTGTGTATCTACTTGTGTTGAATATGTTCTTATCTAATAGTGATTGAGGTTAAACGATTGTTTGTTGCTCTAAAATGATAACCAATGTGTATTATTGAGAACGTGGAATGCTACATTGATCATGAAAATATGACTAATATTGTATATATTTGGTATATGCATGTTTTATAATGTTGTGGTTACTTGCATGTGTTTCACTTATTGGGATAGCCGCGTGATCCTACCAGTACACTGTGGTTGTGTACTGATACTGCACTTGCTTGTTCTTTATTGGGTACAAGGCATCTTCAAGCGGCTATTGATAGACCTCAGCTAGGTGATTGTTGAGCGTGATCAAATTCAAGGGTGAGCCAGTTCTTTCAGGTTGCCATGGATATTTCTTGTTTAAGTCCACTCTTTTCGGCCTCAGACTATTTGTTTAAGGTGTTTGGTTAGTTTCGGGATTGTACCCCTTGTTCTTAGACTTGTCGTTAGTAGAGTTTTGGTACAATGACTTCCTGGTTCTAGGGGTTGAATTTCCGCATTAATTTGGTTAGTTAATTGTTTAAACCTTTGGAGTTTATGGGGACTCCATTTTTATTGTCATTTAAATCTGCTTCCGTATCTTTAAATGCATAGTTTTTGGTTAAGTTGTTTAGTCTGGGTTGTAGTAATGGTTCTCCCACCGGAGGGTTAGTGTGGGTGTCAATCACGACGGTCTAGGTCGTGACATATTTAAGCACAATTCTTCATAGATTTATTGTTCACTTCAAACTCCTCATTGACTTGAACTCTCTTGACTTGGAGTTCTATTTCAAGTAAGACTCCTTATTCAATTCAAACTCCTTGCTTCTTTAGACTTCTTCTTCAAATTACATTCATTGATTCTTTTGTATTGTAGTCGGACTGCAACCCTTCAATTCAGCAATAACTTGAAGAGTTCTACTTTAAGTGAGACTCCTTCTTCAATTAAAACTCCTTGCCTCTTTAGACTCCTTCTTCAAATCGAACTCATTGATTCTATCTCTTCAATTCATCAATTATTTACTTTCTTGGGCTTTCTCATGAAATTAGCATTATTCGTTCCTTTATTTTTGCACTCTTATCTTTATTCATCTTAAAAGCTTTTCCAAATTCAACTGCTCGTGACAGTGTACCTCTAGAGCATGTTGACTGACGTATTTCATCTTTCTTTGTCAATCATCAAAACTACATAAATCCCAACAGAAACAGATTTTGGAAACCCCACCACCAAATGCCTTTCAAGCATGGGAAGCATACAAGAAGAGGAATTATTTTGATAGAACTGTAACGGTAAACATTGAAAGTTTGGCTTTGGGGAATACCCCTATTTTAAATTATGTAACGAACATCGGAGTCTCGGGGCTCCAAAAAAAAATAGACGGGTCAGGACCCAACACAATTTCTATTTCAACTCCATTTGACACCCCTATCTTGGAACCATATAGCCACCAAATCAGGACTTACCAATCATGAAGCTTGTTAGTTTGATCTCCACATCATAGATGCATGGAGACACCTTCGCCACCTTTTTTTGGAATTAGAGCCACCACAAATTCAAATAAATCTGATTTCAAATTATGATTTCATATTTTTCATTTTTGTCATTCAAAACTAATATATATATCTTATCATAAAAGTGACTCGTATATACTCATGTCGGTACACAAATGGCTCAAATAAACTTTTTTCCTCAAATAGAGTAAAAGAATTTATTGAAAAAATACATGTAGGGATATATTTGAACATTCTCACATGTCTATATTTTGATTCTTTAATTTAATAGATCCCCCAAATATTTTTACACATTATATACCCGCAAAATATTAGTTTTAAAGTTTTTCTTACTTTTTTTTCTTTCCTCATTACAATTCTTACTTTTTATTTCTCATATTTTTAGATTAAAGAATGAAAAAAATAAAATAAAAAACTCAAATAATGATTCAAAGAAGTCAAAAAATAAAATCATGTGTTAGAATGATCATATATACACCTACATGGATTAAAAAAAATAAAAAATAGAAATTTAAAATCATTATTTTTCACGTTTTTAGAGTAAAAGGATATATGTGAGCCACTTTTGTAATGGTAGGGATATATGTGAGCCGCGTTGGTGATGATAGGGATATATGCGAGACATTTTTTTGACAAGAGCCAAGAAGTATATTAACTCTAAGGAGTCGTTTGGTAGGAGGTATTAGGAGTAATAATCCATTTATTATGTATGATATTATTTAGTACTATGTTTGGTAGAATTTTTGGGCCTAAGTCTAACTAATCCATGGATTAGTTAAACACCCTACATGGTATTATAGGAGGTATTACTAATACCTTCCATGTGGTGGTATTATTAATACATTGGATTTAATACCATGGAATTATCTATGTAAAGACAAAAATATCCCTCAAATCATTTTATTTATTTTCTTGATTTTATGTTTTATATTTGTACTAGTATATTTATTTAAATAAATTAGCTTACAAATTTTATTATTTAGAGAGAGTTGTTTGTTAATAAATAAATACAATACATATCGATACAATATTTAAAATGTGAGTTGTTTAACATTTACTAATTGAAAAGGCAAATATATCACCACATGATGTTTGTGATCTTAATTGAATATTTTATTTGTTGATTTAGATGTGGTTTCTAATTGTTTGTATTTTGAACAATTTATAAATTGCATACATATTAAAACTACACCTTGCAATTTTTAAATGTAAATATAGATGATTTATTTGATTTTACTATTTTTATCGTCTTTTCGATTTTAAAGTAGATGGTTTATGTCACGACCCAGACCATCGTGATTGGCATCCACACTAACCCTCCGGTGGGAGAACCATTACTACAATTCAATTAACAACTTAACTAAAAACTAAGGCATTTAAAGATACGGAAGAAGGTTAAAATGACAATAAAAATGGAGTCCCCATAAACTCCAAAGGTTTAAAGAATTAACTAACCAAACTAATGCGGAAAAACAACCCCTAGAACCTGAAAGTCATTGTACCAAAACTCTACTAACGACAAGTCCAAGAACAAGGGGTACAACCCCAAAACTAAACAACACCTTAAACAAATAGTCTGAGTCCGAAAAGAGTGAACTTAAACAAGAAAGGTCCATGGCAGCCTGAAAGAACTGGTTCACCCTTGAATCCGGTCACACTCAATAGTCACCTTGCTGAGGTCTATCAACAGCTGCCTGAAGATGCCCTGTACTCAATAAAGAACAAGCAAGTGCAGTATCAGTACACAACCACGGTGTACTGGTAGGATCACGCGGATATCCCAATAAGTGAAACACATGTTAGAAACCACAACATTAAAAAACAGACATATAACGAACATATACAATATTAGTCATCTTTTCAGGAACAATGTACCATCACACGTTCTCAATAATACACATTGGTTATCGTCTAGAGCAACATAAAGTTTTCCAATATCAATCATCATTAGATATGAACGTAATCATAACAAGTAGATACACAACATAATTCAATAGTCCTCTCACGGAACCCAATTCAATGGTCCTCTCATGGAACCCACACTAAAATTGTTAGCATACCGGAATGTGGTACCCGATCCAATATTTATGACGAAGCATGGCAATCGATCCCATATTTATGACGGAACGTGCCAACCGATCCCATATTTATGCAGGAACGTGGCAACCAATCCTATATTTATGCCGGAACGTGGCAATCGATCCATTCAACAAACCACAATCACAATCACAATGTATATTCCAACAATCATACAACAAGAGGTGATTCATGGCATACAATTATTCAATTATCCTCATTTACGATTAGGGTGATCAATAATGCAACATTCGCATACATACATGCATTATAATAAGCAATTACAAACATTTATCACACCAACATGAAATCACAACCATTACCTACCTCAAAATAAGCTTGAAACGCTAAGAAACTTGATTATTCCATTTTCGGATTCGTTCCGTTTGTTCTTAGTCTACGAACAATCATAATAACACGGGAATCAATAAACAATCACTAATTACTCGAATTGCTATAATTATATGAACCCTAGATCATACCCATAATCTCAAGTACCCAAAATAGGATTGTTTCCACCATAGAATCTAGTTCAAAACCCTACCCCATTGATAATTACCCATTAGATTACATTCTACGGATCAAAAAATAGATTCGGGGAGTGAAAAGTTTACCTTTAGCCTCGAGAATGGTGGAAAACTGTCAAGAAATGTCTGGGGTTCGTTCCTTAGCTCTAAAAATTGAAAGTACAGATAAAGACAATTTGGGGTTTATTTACGACCTTAAGTCGCGCCGGACCCTTCACAGCGGTCCTCACTCCGCTATAGCGGCCCCGCCCTGGCGGTAGAAATCCCGCCCCAGCGGCTTGCACGGAACCAATGAGCTATTTTAATAATTCCAAGGCCCCTATTTCACAACACACATTTAACCAACGACGCTCAGAAAATACCGTTCACGCTAAGATCGATTTCGAGAGTTCTACTCACCCGAATTCAATTTTGAAAATTTGTACAGATTCCTTAGCGACTTATCTAACCACTCATGTAATCAAAATCATAAATAAGTCACCCTATAGTTATCAGATTTCCCTACACCTTAACGACTTTGATTTCGTCCAAATATGGACTAGGCTAGGAAATCCAAAGTTACTACTCAAAAGTTTTCTGTCCCCAATTCTTTCCCCATTGACTTTTCTATAACAATAGGAACATGTCGTTATAATAGATACCAAATTACACATCACTCATCCCCGAGTTACAAACTAGGAGAAAAGGGTTAAAGCAAGAATAGAGTAGTATCTGAATCGTTGAATAACTCGGGATACTTGTCCCACATACTTTTTCTGTCGACTCTGGGCTGCTAGAAGCTTAGATTGGATACTTCTCACCTTACCCTGAACATCTTTCACCAAATCAAATGTCAAAGGTTTCACGTCTTCAACCTCAAACCAACCAATTGAACACCTACACATCCTCTCATACAATGCTTCAATGAAGTCATCTCCATACTCGAGTGATAAATATTGTTGTATGCAAACTTAACTACAACAAAAGCGATTCTTAACAACCACCAAAGTTGATCGTACACACGTCTACAACATGTTATCAAGGACCTTGACACAATCATCCGTACGAATCCTTTAGCACTTAAGCATGACAAAATTACAAGTCAATACTCGCTACAAATAGAAGTGAACCTAAATCAAACAACACACACTCGTAATACCCAAACAATCATAGTTCTTAACAATATCTCCATCCCACAACATAAAGTCCCATGAGCTTAAGTTATAACAAATTTAATCTTTAGAAGTCAGATACTCATCGAGGGATATGTCCAAGCATACAACCCCTCCAATAACACTATTGAAATGCTAGATTTAATAATTGTAGATTACCTCTTAAGAACAGTGGAATTGGACCCAATGATCCCCACATTAACCACCCATAATCGATACATGACCTCGATGACTAGAGAAATATTAAGACTGCCGGACAACCGCAAATACGCATGGTAGTTTTTGTATAAATTCTCATAAGCAAGGTGGTACATGTAGAACCACAAAAATACTTTAACAACTCCAAGACAACACAAATTATGTCATTCGAAATAACCAAATCTTCCCAATCTTCCCACATAACCATGAGAACATCGCAGGATTTGGTACCCCTGATCCACTACTAGGGATCCACCCACAAAAGTGAAAACATACTAGAGCATAGCTAGTGAATCATACTCACAACACTAACAACCATCATAAACACTCCGACCTTTTACCTTATTATAAACCAACACTATTGAAAATGAAACCCTTCTTAGGCACTTAACAATCAATAGTAGTAAACTTACGACTCACCCCAGGTGTAAGTCCTCTCAAATGCTCAATACCGGATATAATTGATCATTTCTCATCTTGCCAATTCATACCTTGACAAAATACATCACCACGAATGTAGACTCACAATGAAAAATCTGAATTGTAATTTCCACCATATAACATAATCCCCTTATCTATCAATATTAGCTTATACCTTGAAGATTTTTATGAAATCATGGATCTCTGCTTATCATCGATCGCATCTCCATCGATCTTACCATATATTTCGCTAAAATTTCAATCATACACATTACTAGACTTAAAAACAAAACCAAGCACTTGTCATCACACTCAAGCTAATGTCCGCACACTCATTTCTCAAGTCTTTTTTATAGTTTTTGACCAACATGATGGCTCCGTGACACAATTACCATAGCCACAACAAAAATGAATGAAATCACGCGTCTCTGGACCCAATTATCTACACATCCAAAGATATCTCTTTAGCCTTGCAATCAAATAAAATATTCTTGCTCTAGCCTCTTTCTAAAGGTTGTACTACATCCCACAATTTTTCTTCATTATAACTCTAGATCTTCAACAATCTATTCGAGTGGTGTCCTACCATCTCTTATAATTTTCCATACAACCACGTTACTAACCAAGTATTAAAAAACCACAACCTTGGATACTCACAAGTCGTAATTACTATACAAAAATTCACTAAACCAACAATTTATTATATAGTTGCATCTCGTCGCAATACACCACGAACTCTTATTACCATTATTCTCTGTTAGCCCTAGCTATAACTACGAAGTCAACCTTTTCATCAATACGACACCTCACACTCAAGTATACTCATCAAATTTAAAGGACTAACCCAATCTTGGTACGCAATTTTTTACTAAAATCTTCAACTTCCTTCACCCAAGTATACTCAATGGAACTTTATTTATTCATAAGCTTGTCATTCCGGTATCAATCCACTAATTTATGGTTTAGAGAAAATCATCAGTCCTCACACCACCATCCTTCTTAACAAACAAGACAGGAGCACCCCACGTGGAAACACTAGGACGATTTAAGCTCTCTTAATTCTGCTGGAGACATACATAAGGAGGGATGGAAATGGGGCAAGTGTTAGTTTCCAAGTCAACGCAAAAATCTATATCTCTATATGGAGACATACCAGGCAAATCCGTATGAAACATTTCCTTAAAACTAAGATACCACAGGAATATACTCAATAGAGGGAGACTCAACCTCAATATCCCAAACATGAGCCAAATAAGGCAAACAACCCTGCCCTACCAGTTTCGTAGCCCGAATGGAAGATATGATCTTAGTTAGCTTAGGCATGTACACCCCTTCCCACTCTAATCTTTCCCTACCAGGGATCTCTAGAGTTACCGACTTAGTATTACAATTAAGCCCGGTATAATAGGGGGACAACCAATTCATGCCTAAGATTATATCAAGTTAGTCATATCCAACATAACCAAATCAACCCAAATCTGAAAATCCAGAACCACAATAGGACAACATGATACACATGAGTGACTATGACTGACTCTTCAACTAGAGTAGAAACATGGATGGGGGCATCAAATATATCACAAACCACATCAAATCCCGAAGTAATTGAACTGACACATACGAATAAGTAGAACTCGGATCAAACAAAACAATAGTCTTCCAGGCACAGATAAGAGTAGCTCTTGTGACCACTGCATCATACCCCCAAACCTGGTCTTACCCAAAAAAACATATAATTGAGCCTTGTCCTCTTGACGGAAAACCTCATTTTCTGGCTGCACTACTCCTCTACTTGCATTACCATTTCCCCGGTCTCCACAGCCCCGCTGATATGCTCCTCATATGCCCAGATTCTCTATAATTTTAACACACCTTCTAACTTATATTTGATTGTTGAACACTGAATTGGATCGCGGGGGTTAGTTCGGGTATGATTCGGGGTCCATAATTGTGACTGGGGAAAATAGGAGAGGGCGGTCTCGTCTTGGTGGGAAAATCCCGCCCCAGCGGCCATAACAGAAACAGAATCCCTGCCAATAATTTTTCTAGGTTTCTTTTCTTTCCCAATTTCCCCCAAAGGTTCCATCTTCTATAACACATGCATTTTTAGAGTACTCAATCCCCTTAGCTAGGATAATCATTGCCTACCACGAGTCAACCCAACGATACACGCTCCAAAATCTCTTTACGTTACTTTAACACTACAACATCCTCGTCACCAGGATATACCCAGACTCTCACACGATTATCAGTTGGTCGCAACACACATCCAGATTTCTCGCTTATGAACCACATCGTAATTTATCTAGACCCTTGCACCTAATCTCATGATGACTTTTTTTTCACAATAAATTTCACGACACTCAAACAGTTACAACTTGCAAACAAATCTAAATTCCATAATTAGTTCGTTCCATAGACGACTATTACTGGTCATATATGGCTTATACGGCCTCTAAGGCTAGATACTAATTGGAACATTCTCAGTTCCAATTAACTTGTTTGTGTCCCTCCAGTCGTGACTACGGCGTCTAGTATACTTCGTTGAGATACCAATTGGAATCGGGAGATACCAATTGGACTCAACTCATACCACAAGCGACAATACTAGCTAGCTAGCCCCCTCCCCCCCCCCCCAAACTGTTAATTTCAATCATAGATTTTGGTCAAACCTAATTCTTTACCGCATCAATCTTTAACTGATGGTAACCAGACCTTAAATCAATCTTAGGGAGAACCGATGCACCTTGCAATTGGTCAAAAAGATCATTTATCCGAGGTAATGGATACATGTTCTGAATTGTGACCATATTCAACTGTCGATAGTCTATACTCATCCTCTCTTGCTAGTGATGGTGTTACCACTTTTGTTGCTCTAGTTCGAACCATAGAGGGAAGAAGGAAATATATCAATTTGTATCACCCAGATACCAATTGGATTCAAGTCATAGCACGAAAGAGTAGAAAAAAGTAAGTTTTTCCTAAAGTCTTATAGCCTTTCAAAGAAAAGTACGGACGTCGTATCGTTCCGTAAGACTCTACTAGAATCGTTTTGATATAATGAGATGAACGAACCTAGGGCTCTGATACCAACTTTGTCACGACCCAGACCGTCATGATTGGCACCCACACTAACCATATAGTGGGAGAACCATTACTACAACCCAACTAACAACTTAACTAAAAACTAAGGCATTTAAAGATACGGAAGCAGGTTTAAATGACAATAAAAATGGAGTCCCAATAAGCTCCAAAGGTTTAAACAATTAAATAACCACACTAATGCGGAAAAACAACCTCTAGAACCTGAAAGTCATTGTACCAAAACTCTACTAACGACAAGTCTAAGAACAAGGGATACAACCCCGAAACTAAACAACACCTTAAACAAATAGTCTGAGTCCGAAAAGAATGGACTTAAACAAAAGAGATCCATGGCAGCCTGAAAGAACTGGCTCACCCTTGAATCCGGTCACGCTCAATAGTCTTAGTTGGGGTGTATCAATAGCCTCCTGAAGATGTCATGTACTCAACAAAGAACAAGCAAGTGCAGTATCAGTACATAACCACAGTGTATTGGTAGGATCATGCGGCTATCCCAATAAGTGAAACACATGTAAGTAACCACAACACTATAAAACAGGCATATACCGAACATATACAATATTAGTTATCTGTTCAGGATCAATGTAGCATCACACGTTCTCAATAATACACATTGGTTATCGTTTAGAGCAACATACAGTCTTCCAATATCAATCATCACTAGATATTAACGTAATCCTCATAAGTAGATACACAACACAATTCAATGGTCCTCTCACATAACTCAATTCAGTAGTCCTCACATGGAACCCACACCCAAACTGTTAGCATACCGGAACGTGGTACTCGATCCAATGTTTATGCCAGAACGTGGCAACCGATCTCATATTTATGACGGAACGTGACAACTAATCCCATAATTATGCCGGAACGTGGCAACCGATCCCATGTTTATGCCAGAATATGGCAGCCGATCCATTCAACAAACTACAATCACAATCACAATGTATATTCTCACAATCATACAACAAGAGGTGTTTCGTGGCATACAATTATTCAAATATCCTCATTTATGATTTGGGTAATCAATAATTCAACATTCACATACATACATACATTTTAATGAGCAATTACAAACATATATCACACCAATATGAAATCACAACCACACCTACCTCGAAACAAGCTTGAAACCCTAAAAAACTTTATCTTTTCCTTTCCGGATTTGTTCCGCTTCTTCTTGGTCTACAATCATCAATTACTCGAATTGCTAATAATTCTATGAACCCTAGATCATACCCAGGATCCCAAGTACCCAAAATAGGGTTGTTTCCACCATAGAATCTAGATCAAAACCCTCCCCCATCGATAAATACCCATTAGATTTCTTTCTACGGATCGAAAAATGAATTTGGGGAGTGAAAAGCTTACATATATCCTCAAGAATGGTGGAAAAGTGTCAAGAGTCGCCTGGGGTTCGTTCCTTAGCTCTAAAAAATTGAAAAGTGCAGAATAAAAATGTTTTGGGGTTTATTTACGACCTTAAGTCGCATTGGACCCGGCACAGTTGTCCTCACCCCGCTACAGCGTCCCCGCCCTGGCGATAGAAATCCCTCCCCAACGGCTTGCACGAAACTAGTGAGCTATTTTAATAATTACAAGGCCCCTATTTCACATCACACATTTAACCAACGACGCTCAGAAAATACTGTTCACACTAAGATCGATTCCGGGAGTTCTACTCACCTGAATTTAATTTCATAAAGTCGTACAGATTCCTTAACGACTTATCTAACCACTCATGTAATCAAAATCATAAATAAGTCACCCGATTGTTACCATATTTCCCTACACCTTAATGACTCTGATTTTGTCCAAATCTGGACTAGGCCAGGAAATCCAAAGTTACTACTCAAAAGTTTTCTAGCCCCAATTCTTTCCCCATTGGCTTTTCTATAAAGATGGGAACAGGTCATTACTATGGGAAAATAGGAGAGACTGGGCTAAGATTCTGTCTTGCCCTGTCCCACTCTGGCGGGAGAAATCCCGCACTGGCGATCTCGCCTTGGCGGGAAAATCCCGCCCCAGCGGCCATAACGAAAACGAATCCTTGCCAACCATTTTTCTGGTTTCTTTTCTTTCCCAATTTCCCCCAAAAGTTCCTTCTATAACACATACATTTTTAGAGTACTCAATCCACTTAGCTGTCTTAGACTGGTTAATCGTGATGGACCAATATTTTGAACTAAAAGAGATTTCGAACTCGGAGCGGGTACGTTTCATTACCACGAAGTTGAAGAAAACAAAAAGGCAGGTTCATGGTGAGCACATGTACGACAGAAGAGGGAGCTGGAGGAGAAGTACTACGAAGAACAAGAAGTTCTGAAGTTTAAGGATTTAGGATAAGCGTTGCCTACCCTGAGTCAACCCAATGATACACGCTCCAAAATCCCTTTACGTTACTTCAACACTACAACATCATCATCCCTAGGATATACCTAGACTCTCACACGGTTATCAGTTGGTCGCAAAGCACGTTCAGATTTCTCACTTACGAACCACATCATAATTTATCTAGACCCTTGCACCTAATCTCATGATGACTTTCTTTTCACAACAAGTTTCACGACCCTCAAGCAATTACAACTTGTAGACAAGTCCAAATTCCTTAATTGGTTCGTTCCATAGACGAATATTACTGATCATTTATGCCTTATACGGCCTCTAAGGCTAGATACCAATTGTAACCTTCTTAGTTCCAATTAACTTGCTTGTGTCCCTCCAACCGTGACTACGGCGTCTAGTTCACTTCATTAAGATACCAATTAGAATCGGGAGATACCAGTTGGACTCAACTCATACCACAAGCGACAATAGTAGCTAGCGAGCCCCACAAAACTGCTAATTTCAATCATAGAACTTGGTCGAACCCAATTCTTAACCACCTCAATCTTTAACTGATGATAACCAAACCTTAAATCAATCTTAGAGAAAACCGATGCACCTTGCAATTGGTCAAAAAGGTCATCTATCTGAGGTAATGGATACTTGTTTTGAATGGTAACCCTATTCAACTATCGGTAGTCTATACGCATCCTCTCTTGCTAGTAATGGTGTTACTATTTTTATTGCTCTAGTTCGGACCTTAGAATGAAGAAGGAAAGATATCAATTGGTATCACCCAGATACCAATTGGATTCAAGTCATAGCACGAAAGAGTAAAAAAAGTGAGTTTTTCCTAAAGTCTTATAGCCTTTCGAAGAAAAGTACGGATATCATCGTACCGTTCCGCAAGAATCTACTAGACTCGTTTTGGTACAAAGAGATAAACGAACCTAGGGCTCTGATAACTACTTTGTCACGACCCAGACCGTCATGATTGGCACCCACACTAACCCTCTAGTGGGAGAACCATTACTACAACCCAACTAACAACTTAACTAAAAACTAAGACATTTAAAGATACGGAAGCATGCTTAAATGATAATAAAAATGGAGTCCCCATAAACTCCAAAGGTTTAAATAATTAAATAACCAAACTAATGCGGAAAAATAACCCCTAGAACCTGAAAGTCATTGTACCAAAACTCTACTAACGACAAGTCTAAGAACAAGGGGTACAACCCCGAAACTAAACAACACCTTAAACAAATAGTCTGAGTCCGAAAAAAGTGGACTTAAACAAGAGAGATCCATGGCAGCCTGAAAGAACTGGCTCACCCTTGAATCCGGTCACGCTCAATAGTCACTTAGCTGAGGTCTTTCAATAACCGCCTGAAGATGCCCTATACTCAACAAAGAACAAGCAAGTGCAGTATCAGTACACAACTACAGTGTACTGGTAGGATCACACGGCTATTCCAATAAGTGAAACACATGTAAGTAACCACAACATTATAAAACAGGCATATACTGAACATATACAATATTAGTCATCTTTTCAGGATCAATGTAGCATCACACGTTCTCAATAATACACATTGGTTATCGTTTAGAGCAACATATAGTCTTTCAATATCAATCATCATTAGATATAAATGTAATCATCACAAGTAGAAACACAACACAATTCAATGGTCCTCTCATGGAACCCAATTCAATGGTCCTTTTATGGAACCCATACCCAAACTGTTAGCATACCGAAACGTGGTACCCGATCCAATGTTTATACCAAAGTGTGGCAACCGATCCTATATTTATACTGAAATGTGGCAACAGATCCCATGTTTATGCCGGAACGTGGCAATCGATCCCATGTTTATGCCAGAACGTTCAGCCGATCCATTCAAAAAACTACAATCACAATCACAATCATACAACAAGAGGTGATTCATGGCATACAATTATTCAATTATCCTCATTTACGATTAGGGTGACCAATAATGCATAACATTCGCATACATACATGCATTATAATTAGCAATTACAAACATATATCACACCAACATGAAAAGCTTGAAACCCTAAAAAACTTGATCCTTCCTTTTTCGGATTCGTTCCTCTTGTTCTTGGTCTATAAATAATCAAAATAACACGGGAATCAATAAACAATCATTAATTACCCAAATTGCTAACAATTCTATGAACCCTAGATCATACCCATGATCCCAAGTACCCAAAATAGGGTTTTTTCCACCATAGAATCTAGATCAAAACCCTCCCCCATTGATAAATACCCATTAGATTACGTTCTACGGATCGAAAAATGGATTCGGGGAGTGAAAAGCTTACCTTTAGCCTTAAGAATGGTGGAAACTGTCAAGAGTCGTCTGGGGTTCGTTTCTTAGCTCTAAAAATCAGAATGTGCAGAATAAAGATGTTTTGGGGTTTATTTACGACCTTAAGTCACGTCGGACCCGCCACAACGGTCCTCACCCCGCTGCAGCAGCCCCGCCCTGGCGGCAGAAATCCCGCCCCAGCGGCTTGCACGGAACCATTGAGCTATTTTAATAAATCTAAGGCCCCTATTTCACAACACACATTTAACAAACGACGCTCAGAAAATACCGTTCACGCTATGATCGATTTCGAGAGTTCTATTCACCCGAATTTAATTCCGTAAAGTCGTACAGATTCCTTAATGACTTATCTAACCAATCATGTAATCAAAATCATAAATAATTCACCCGATTGTTACCAGATTTCCCTACACCTTAACGACTCTGATTTCGTCCAAATCTGGACTAGGCTAGGAAATCCAAAGTTACTACTCAAAAGTTTTCTGGCCCCAATTCTTTCCCCATTGGCTTTTCTATAACGACGGGAACAGGTCGTTACAGTCTATCTATTTTAAATTGAAAATTAACGTTTTTAAGTGATTAATTTTATTAATATAACAATTGTTTACCCTCAAATAATTCAAGTGAAAAAATAGCAAACATGACAACAAAATTGTTCTTCTCCTAGCTAGTTAGAAGGCCAGAAAAATATAATATTGTCTGGAAATTATCTACCTTGACCGATTACATAAAATAGAAAATCTCATAATAATGCAAGGGTATAATTGGAAAGAAGCTTTTTATAGAATTTTAATCCATACACAAGATGAGGTTAGAAGCAATGAACCAAACACTTGCTAAAAAATACACCATACACTACTAATCCCTGCACTACTAATCTCTGCATTACTAATCATTGCGTTACTAATCCCTGCATTATTTATTTTTCTACCAAACGACCCCTAAATGAGAAATTTGAGGGGTACATCGAATCTATTTCTCTAATTTTTTAGATGCAAAAATAGTGGTGGAGTCAAGATTGTACTAAGGAGTAAGGGTGGTAAAATAAAGTCCAACCCGCTCAGTCGTTTAAGTTTGAGTAGGTCATTGACCCCCTCATTTGTTAGTTCAATCCATGTTAGTCCAATCCATTTCGAAATTAAAAAATGATTAATATATGAGAAATCTTATCAAAATATTTTTATAAAACTCTTTTTTTAAAATTTGATGTTATATATAGCCATTATATAGAAAGATAAAAAATTATTAGGTACTAAAATCTTTTATATGAACAAATAAAATAATTAAAACTTAAAATAGATTGGATTTTAACATTGTCCATTTTGATCCAATGTCAAATCTGGGTTGAATTCTATTGGATCTTGACCCGATTGTTGTCTTGATCTATTTTGATCCGATCAGATTTGTCTCGACCATCCAATTGTCACCCCTACTAAGGTGATTTATAATATGAAAAAATAAACACAAAAACATTTAATAAGATTTTAAATGATTGAAAAAAATTGATAGTTTTCACCGTAGTGAAATTTTTTGACATTTATGAAAAAAAATATGTATAACTTAAGAATCCAAAGTATATATCCAAACAATATTTTTATTGAACTAAATTTTAATCCATACTATTTTAATAATGGGAAACTTACATAAATATACTATATTAAAAAAAAATTTATCATTTATAGCAATAACATTTTCTTTTCACTTGATCACTTTTAATACATTTATAATACAGTTTTAATACATATTACGAAGAACAATTTATTATTCACATATAATACAAGTTGTATTGATGGATAATACATTTATCACACATTTTAATACACTTATAATACAATATGTCAATTTCTTACAAAACAAGCATAATATATTTTAAAAAAACAGTTATAATATATATATATATATTGCATACATAATTCACTTTTAATACATATTGCAAATTTTATTATGTATTGCTATAAATAGTAATAAATAAAAAATATTACTAAAATCAGTAATTATTTATTAAAAAGTATCAATCCAAGTAATTTTTCATTTAATTTAATAACTCCAGCCAAACGGGTCCTACTAATCCTACATAATTATGTCTTCTTCTTCTTTCTTTTTGTTCACTCCCACGGCTGGTATCCATAGTGGAGCTTCTTCAATTAGCATATGCACATGTAGTGATGTACACATCAATAAATTACTTTAAGATTATCAATTACATATCTAAATTCAGTAAGGATTTTATTAATTTTTAAACGGAAAAGGATCAAAAATATCCTTGAACTATAGGAAAGATCTAAAAATATTCTTCATTCATCTATTTGCTAAAAATATTCCTCGATTCACCTTTATGACTCACTTCTACCCTTGAAACTAACAACTCTTTCTTTATTTTATTTTTAAAAAAAATTGTTTATTATGTTTTATTTTTCTATTGGGTAGAATAAAGAAAACCTCACTCTAACCAAATGACATGGCAAATCAGATGAATTAAATTTAATTTACAAATTAGAAAATAAAAAAGGGCTAAGAACTTGAAATGGAGAAGGGATAAAAGTGAACCGAAAGATTCAACTTTTTTCGGCAACTAATTTTTATCAAAAAATTATACTTATTTATGTCATATTTATATTTACTAGTGTTATGAAAGTTCAAAATATTTAAATGGTTGTTAAAATTATATTGCCGGATTATCTCCATTGCCGGAATAATTGAAGATAATCAAAGAATTTTTTTTTACTAAACATTGTGAAGCTTGCAATATATATCACCACTAAAATACTCCATTGATTCAACATAATCGGTATTTAGGTCCAATTAATCCTAGAGACAAAGGAATTTGGGGTAAGATTCAACAGACAAACAAGATTAATGGGTCTATGTCCAATCTTCTTCATTTATTCCAGCAACATATATACTTTCAAAAACAACAAAAAAAAATCAATTTTTATAACTTTAGTAAGTATAAGTTTTTTATAAAATTTGGTTATCGGAAAGTTGGTATTTTGTTGGATCTTTAGTTCACTTTATTTCTTCTCATTATCCAGATCTTAACCTTTTTTTTATTTGCTAATATGTAATTTTTAGTTCAGCTTGTTTTCCATATCATCAACTTTGGTGGGGTGAGATTTTTTATTTTACCCAATAAGAAATAACACAAAATAAATAATTTTAGAAATTAAAATAAAGAAATGACGGTTAGTTTTAAGGGCAAAAGTGATCCAAAAAGATGGATAGAGGGGTATTTTTAACTTAATAGATCGATGGATGAAGGGTATTTTTAGACTTTTTGGTATAATTTGTGGGTATTTTTTACCCTTTTCCGATTTTTAAATTATTTCTGTCATACATTATATATATATAAATATAAATTAAAAAAAAAAGAGTCTGTGCTAGCACTGACCGTCTGACCCAATATATGTTACTCTTTTTTTTCTTAATTTATGTGGCACAAATGACTTTTGGAGAGTCATCTCAATTTTTAAATATTTTAAGTTGTTAACTATTGTGATTTATATTATAGTTTTTTTTGGATAGAAACGGAGATAATTTATATATATATATTAGAACATTACAGCATTAGTAGTAGATATATTAGCATCTCTATCGTCTAAAGTAGTAGTTGATGTACTAGTAGTAATAGCATCAGTACTAGTTACATCGTTGCTAAGAACATTTTGATTTCCAAACATTGCTAGTTTAGTAGAGGTAGATACAGATAGTTTCCTATTAGTTACTACTCCGTCTTTATCAGCTCACAAAATAGGTGTAGCACCTGGTGGAGTGGTTTCAAGGATGGCAGTTTCAGTAATAGTATTCAGCATGCTTCCTTCCTTAGCCAAAAAGTCTGCTAACTTATTTCCCTGCCGAAAGTTATGGCGTAGTACTGGATTCCCCAACCTCCTCAATAGAAACATGCAGGAATCCACAACAGTTTGATAAATAGGTTGCGTATGCTGTAAAAATTTAATTACCTCTATGGAGTCAGTTTCCACTTGAATGGGAATGATGCACCTGTCAAGAGCAAGTTGTAAACCTGTTTCGAGAGCTTTCAGTTCCGCCATAGCATGAGTGAGAGCATAATTTTTTTTCCTGAAACCAACCACCCAATTACCATGGGAGTCTCTGATCACACCACCTATTCCCCTATCTGGATATCTTTATAGAATGCTCCATCGATATTCAGCTTAAAAGCATTAGAGGTCGGAGGAAATCAGCGGATTTCAATGTCTATTATGTTCGGGGAGGTTGTAGGAGTTTCAGTCATGTATTTGAATTCAGTGGCTCGCATAAAAATCGTGGGAAAGGATAATATATGAGGAGGATTAGCAGTATTTTGAAAAACTTGTTGATTTCGTCGTAGCCAAATATGTCAAATGGCGAAAGGGAATAAATCTATCCAATGTAAGGGCAATTGATGAATGGAGACATTAAGATCATGAACGTTTTGAAGCTAGTGAGTTTGAGTGTTGGCAATATGATGCATGTTTAGTCCCATCTCAAACCAGAATTGTCTAACCATGTAGAATTCCAGAAAGGTTATGTTCAATGGTTTCTACTGCACTATGACAAAGGGGGCAGGAGGAGTTGGAGGTTATTCCTAGATGGTGGAGATACGAGTTGGTCGGGAGTCTATTATGAGAGCATAGCCATAAGAAAAACTTGATTTTGGGTAAAGTATTGAGGGCCCAGATCCAATGGAATCTGTACTTCGGGATATTGGGAGGCTCAAGAAGATGACGAACCCATTTTGTAGAGAACATGTCATTGGGGTGAAGGGACCAATATGGCATGGCATTGCGATTTTCATTCAATCTCACAGTATTAGCCTTAATCCTAATATCCTCAGGGATAGTCATGGAGAGGCTTTCCCAATTCCAACCTACACGGCTCCAGAAGTTCCTTAATTTAAGTATGCGTTCATTACAATTCAACGGTCCCTGGATAAGAGATCTGAGGGATGGAGCATGTGGAATCCATTTATGCTTCCATACGTCGATGATTTTACCCATACCCACTGTCCAAGCTAACCCTTGGCCACAGAATTTTGCCCCTTTCACAACATTTTGCCAAATAAAGGATGTTGAGGAAATGGAAGCCCTAGTGCTATATTTTTGGATTAGCGTACGAGCCCACAAGGAATTATGGTTCGTTAAAAGCCGCCATGAAAGGCTAGCAATAAGGGAAAGGTTTTTATCATGCGCCTTTGAAAGCCCAAGACCACTCTTGCATTTGGGAAGAGTTAATGTGTCCCATCTAATATAATGAAGCTTCCTTTTATGAGTTGTTCAAATAATATATGTTACTTTTTTTATTCCAATTTTTACGGCATTGATATAATTTTGAAAGTCAACTGAATGTTTTCATGTCTTTTAAATATCTTAACTAGTTAATTTTTGTGATTTATAGTATCGTTTATGTAATTTTTAAAAATTATATGTTATTTCTTTTTTTTTCTCAATTCATGTGACACTAATAGAATTTTGAAAGTCAATCGATCTTTTTAAATATTTTAAATTGTTAATTATTATTTGCAGTATCTCTTACGTAATTTTCAAATAATATATATTAATCTCTTTGTCTTAGTTTATGTGCCACAAATAAAATTTCAAGAGTTAGTCAAAAAAAATTACGTTTTCAAAAATAATTGCAAGTTTTTAGTTATTGGGATTATAGTACTTTTTACGTCATTTTTAAATAATACATATTATTTTCTTGTCCTAATTTATATGACACCGGTAGAATTCTAAAAGTTAAATAAATATAAATCTATTAATTATTATAATTTTTAATTTTTAAATATATAAAAGACTAAAAAAACAAAACAAACAAATAAAAACAAAGGAATCACAAAAAAATAACTATAATGTTCTATAATACTAGTACTTAATTACCTATTTTTCTTACAAATTGACAAGGAAAGCATTAAAAGAACAAAGGATAGAAGTCCACGTGGTGGTTTCAGCGGCAACATATGTGAAATGTTAAGCGAGAACTTGGCGGTGAGTGAAGGAGAATATGGTCAAGTCAATCTACTATCTATATTGCTGCTGCAATAAAATAACTTTTCAGCCAATACTATTGTTTCAATCCTATGAAATTACTGAACCATCCTTAGGGTGCCAAAGCAGGCATGTACCGAGAAGATTGGCATGACTATTTCTATAAGTAAAAGAATGTATGAAGTCGGCTCGAGAAAAAGGAAAAAGTTGACTTTTTAAAGTCAATAAAAGATCATATAATAAAATTGCGGGTTAGATAGCAAGAGCAACTAGTGATCCTCTGTCTATTTACCTAAACTCCAAGCAGTAGTTATACTGGGCAAGCTTTGTATTCCAGTCTAAGGTCGGATAGGAGGACAGAAAGAGGTTGGCCCTGTTGCCTGCTTTGGCACTTCAACTCCCTCCGAGAGATGAGAATATATAGTCCTGGGATAAAAGAATAATCTTGGTATAAAATGTTGATGTCTTGTTTGGTTGATATGTTTGGGATAATTTATCCCACCATTTATACCATAGTGATGGGATAAGTTATCTCAGAACAATTAATCCTAGGATAATTAATTTTGGGATAACTAGTTTCCAACCAAACGACCCCATAGTATAGTATAGTAAAATTATTAATATGTGAGGGTTTTAAGATCACCCACTAAACTTATTTTCTCGTGTTAATTCCCTCCGGTTCAATATGTTCGTTATACCTTTTTCCTTTTTTTTTCTGTATTTTTTTTGAAAAAATGTTTTTTATGGCAATTCTTTACTTATTATATATGTAAGAGAAAAGACATAAAACGTTTTAACTTTGTGGATGTCCTATTACCCCATTGAACAATTTAAGAGTGTTATAAATATCCCACTTTTCACCCAACCTCAATTGCAAGAAAAGAAGTGCAATCACGCACCAATTGTTGTTTGTCACATATTAAATTTTTTAAATTTTTAATTTTTAGTTTCATTTTCAATTTTTCTTCTTCGACCTTCATTCCTCTACACGCCCCAAATGAAGATAGGAAGCGTGAAAATTTTAAATCCTCTTTCATAATTGAAAATGAACCTAAGTAGCAGCCAAAAAATCTCCATTTTTCTTTTTCAATTTTAATTATCTTTCTTCTTCAGCCTTCATTCCTCTAAAGTAGCAGCCATTGCCGCCTTCGACGTATTCCATGATGCTTCCCTGTTATAGCACTATTTCCGCCATTAAATCATCTCTAAAGCAAGGTAATGGAGTTCTATATTCAAACCAAAAATAAAAATAGAAATGGAGTTTCATAGTACTCTCTAATCAATCGAATAATGGAGTTCACATTTGTTTTTTTTTAATATAAAAAAAGAGGATAACGAAGTTAAAGAAACAAAGAAAAGCAAGAGATAAGAAAAAAAGTGATAAAAATAGATGAAGTAAATGGATCTTCTAAGTTGAAGAAGATAAAGAAAAGGTTATAGGGTTGTTGAATTTGGGTGAAGAAGTTAATGGAAAAGAATGAATTGAGAAAGTTAAAATTAAAAAAATAGAAGTAACTAAAAAGAAATTAATATTTCTAATTAAATAAATGTTAAAATAAATATTTATTTATTTTTTGGTTTGACTCACACCCCAAATGGAGATTGAACCACACTCTCCTGCCACCTAGGCTCATAATAGGACAATAAATTCATTATAAATAAGAATAATGGGGTAATAGAACCCCGCAACGTTTAAGTGTCTTTTTGAAAATTCAAGACAATTTCAGTGATAATTTTATGTCTTTTCTCTATATGTAGCATGTTAAACACCATAAAATGTCCTTCGCAATGACTCAGTTGATTAGGAGGATAGTTATCCAAGATCGGTTCCTCCTTGATATTTTCTAAATCAAGTTTGTTGCATAGAGTTTGTCTAGTACAATTTACATCCTCGATGATATGAATGTTTTTTAAGTGTGGTTTATGTCCATATTTTATACTACCTTTTTTTTTTAATTTTGTTTCAAGTTAAAAGTAAATTGATAATGGGCGAAAGTATACTATTTATCTTATTCACATTTCGCTCTGGTAAATGTCAAATCAAGATTCTTATTTTTCCAAATTGTATTCTAAATCTGAAAAAGAGAAATAAAGTCATGTGGCCTGTATTGCATCGACTGAAAAAGGCTGAACTATTTAAAGCGATTACATTAAACTTCCAGACAAGATTATTTTTTTGCCCAACCCATGAATTAAATTCCCCACATGTTTTTAAATCTTTTTTATCGTAATTATTGTCCTTTTCTGAAATTAGGCGGAAAGTAAAAAGGTTTTTTCCTAAAAGTATTACTATTAGAATCGAAAAAATATTTTTGATAAGAAGTAGTTTGGTGTTTTGTCAATAAATTTAAAATTATTTTAAAGTAATAATTAGTATTTGATCAAACATTTAAGAATATATTTGTCTCAAAAAAAAAAACTTTAAAAGGAAGAACTACATATTTAAGTTTGTGAAGAACTTATTTTCTATCAAAACTTAGATCAAATACCTAATTTTTTAATGAATAAGTATTTTTGACCTCCAAAACTCGATTGAACAAGCTATTATTAGTTTTTTCTTTCACTTCTATATTGTTAATTAAGCTCCAAAACCTTATACGTTCTTAAGCAAGCATTTCGACATGAATTAGTTAATATTTTTTAAAAGATGATATAGTATTTGAAGTTAATTAAGTTATAAAAGTGTATTTAAGTTGAAATTATGTTTAAACATAATAATGTTGAAATTTTGTGATTAGAAATTTTGTTTGCTAAAACCTATTTTTAAATAAATAAATACTTCACACACCTCAATTTATGTGAAAATATTTAATTAGATACGAAATAATGATAACTTATTTCCCTTTTTGAATTTTGTAGTTGAAAAATGGTTTGTCGCCTTGTACGTGTTATTTGCATACCTAATATACAAATATATATATATATATATATATATATATATATATTATAGAACCATAGGCCCGCCTCCGTGGTGTCACCACAAATCAGGATTCTCTTTTAATTTACTTATTTTCAAAACTAGTTTTCCCCCTTTCATGAAAAGTTGCGACTTTCATGAAAAGTTGTGACTTTTATAAAGAGTTATGACTTTTATGAAGAATTGTGACTTTTATGAAAGATTGTGAAATTTCTGAAGGATTATAACTTTTCCAAAGAGTTGGTACCTTTTCGATAAGGCACAATAAGTATTTGTTCACACTATCATTTGTTGTCTATAAATAGAAGAATTTTCCAACGATTTATCATTTCACCAACGATTATTTATTTATTCAAAAATTTAATACCTCATTTCGATGTTCATTTGATTTTCCAAAATATCAAATAGTAACACTTCCTGGAAGCAAAAAGATAAATTATAAAATTATTAATGTTCGTTACTACGTAATCTTGTATGTAAGATAATATAATGTTTTAGTTTTAATTACTGATAGGTTTCAAGTATTATTTTATAAATTACGTGACATTAAATTCCAGCGCTAGGCGCGGATAATTTTTCTAGTACAAGAAAAAGTAAAATCACCTTTTTAAAAAAAGAGTAAGAAGTTGAAAAAGATTCGTTATACAAAGATATATATAGAAACATAAAGTGTGACGGATGATATTTGCATACCATTTATGATAGTGGGGGGTATATATATATTTGACGTTTTCCCCAATTCTAAAATTGAGTCATTTCTCATTTTATAAAAAGTTAAATTCCATTTTTTGGGTCAGAGAAAAAAAAGATAATGCAATTTCATGGAGTATTATTTTTCACATGTATATATATACTAGTAAAAGCAGCTCGGGCGTTGCCCGGGCCCAACACGAGCATCTGTGGGAGAACTGTTAGGAGAAACAAAAATCAGTGATGCGGAGCAGGTAGTTGATTAAATTTATGAGGGCGACAATGATCTTCAGGAGAACTGTTGGGAGAAACAAACATCAGTGCAAAAGGAAATTCAGTGAAGACATTGGTTCCAGATCTGCAAGTTGAAAATGAGTTCCAAAAGTTTGAGCAACATATCCTTGCTGGGCTAATTCTGCAATCTTCCGCATTCAGTAGTAATCGACAGTTGTACATCATGAATAGAGAGTAAGAAAGAGTTCCAAAGCATATATGAAAATATTTGATAGTGAATATAAATAGACAGATGAGACTTGACAGTTGCTGCTTTTTTGACACAGTTGATCTACTAAGAATCGATATGTTGAGGCAATCAACTATATCTCAATCCTAATTATAATTTAACAGAAATAAGACGCAAGAAGAATAGAGTAAGTTTGAAATACCATTTGTCTTTGTTTCTTGCATAAAAAAATCATTAAGACTATTAACAAGTCTTACTTGCAAACACATTTGATGATCTTCATAAGGAGAATTATCGGTTTCACTCCCCATTACATCTTCAATTCCCGTGAATAAGACCTACATGAATATAATCTAGCTAAGTCCAATATTTAAATTAAAAAAAATTCCATGTTATGTAGATTAACAATAGAATTAAAATGAAGGCGGCATACATCCTTATTTGATAGAGCAAACTTGATGCTACATTTGATTGAACACATAATTGAGTCAACTAAAGATTCAAAAGATGATGAAGAACGAATTAGCATAACTATTACTCCAACAAAGTGCTCTGTAACTGAAGTTGGCTTAGGTTTTTTAATTAAGTCAAATACATGTTAGCTCTTAAGGTAAATGAGAGACATAGTTGCTACGTTTGTGGTACATTTTTGGTAAGAAAACAGAGTAATTTGAATCAATTAATTAAGGGCTCTTTTTGTAGCGGATTACAGTTATGTAGGTATTAGTAAGACATGATTTGTTATGACAAGTATTGAACACCTTATTAATTGGCAAAAAAAAAATGTAAAGCGCGTAAAATAAAATTGGAGCAAAGAGTTTGTTTCACTTAATAAGTGAAAGAAATATCTTTCATAACAATTGTGTCACAGTGAAGGAGCCATGGAAAAATAGTATAAGCATTCTGGACAGTAATTATACCAATTAATATGATAATCTAAGTATAAGAAACAACAAAGAGTAACATAAATCCTAGTGCAAGAAACTGCAGACTGCATCCATCAATCAATTGACTATTTTTCAATATCTAATTAGTTGGAGTCAGTTATATCAATCATGTATCCTTAGAGGATTATTAATTATGGTTAGGACTATTTTATAGGCATCAACCTACCACAATCTCTTCCTTTATCTGGGTTGTGGACATTTATGCTTTATGAAGCTAACATAGATGACGGGTTTAACTACATAATGCATATAACCTTTGGAGTGATTAAATAAAAAATAAATAAAAAATTGGAGTAGTAGATTCTTCTTTGTTCTCTTATGGACAAATAACACTGTCAGCACATCTTTTTTCTAGGTATTGTCGTAGCAAGAGTAGCTGGTGTTATCCTTTTGACCGCGCTTACTTTTGCTGCCTTGTGTATTGGCAAGCGGAACTCAACAAGTGAGTTTATTTGTCAGCTTCTGTGGTGACCGGAAGCCATTCATTTCAAGGGCAGCACATATACTGGAACAATGATGAGATAAACAATCCAACAAGCACATTTCATTAGTACGTGGTTAAGAATTACTCCTTTCATATCAACAAATGATCTTTGAAAGAACCTCTGTAAGACATGTCTAACAGGTTTTCCAACTTTATATGAGAAATGATTCCCAAATGCTGTTTTGTACTTTAAATCAAAATCAGAAGGAAAATTGGAAGTTCTGCAATTATATGTGG